>KQ464087.1:45757-63450 GCA_001304625.1 Trametes sp. AH28-2 | reverse complement strand
GGGGGGTCAAGAGGCATTCACGCGGAGGGTCTAGGGGCACATACCATACGCATCTGATCTTTTTTGACGTTACTTGCCATCGCAAGAAGTTGAGAGTCGTGGTTGAATCTCAACGACGTGATAGAGGTCGTCAGGTTTCCAAGTGCCTTCAGCGGCTTGGGTCGCGCTATACCACTGGACACGGCGTCGGAACCGTAAACGTTGACGATGCCCATGCGGGACCTGGTTTAAAACGGTGAGCGCGATTCACCCAGAAGAGGACTTTCGACGTACCCAGTCGCGAGGTACTTCCCTGCATGATCACCTGCTAGGAGTTGACTGCCGTATCCTCCGTCGTCTTTCCACCGTCGAATACACCTCCGTTGTCCGACATCCCAGACATAGACTTCCGAGTCCTCGCCCAGTGTGAGCAACTCCTCCCCCGACCACCAGAGCGACTTTGCCCCAGAGTTCATCTTCACGCTACCCACGACCTGTCCGCCTCCTGCTCGCCAGTCGACTAGGTGTACTTGTCCTCGGCGACCTGCGACTGCCAGGACAGACCCTGTAGGGTCGAACGCGCATACTTCCATACTACCGTCTTGTGCGGCTTGGCTGTTGCCGGTGAAGGTGGTGCCCCAGAGGCCGCGGGGAGACCGCTGTGTCGCGCCAGTCTGAAGGTCGTATGTATAGTAGAAAGGACGGGGCCCGGTGAGTAGAATAGATGTGCCTCCAGGATGGAACATGGCGTTCGTGATGGGGAGGTTAGGAATGTGTAGCGTTTGGAGATGCGGGTTTGTGTGCCCATCCACCTGCAAAGCGATGAGCAACCGACAGCGAGAAGAGATGCGGTGAAGCTTACAGTGAAGAGTCGTAATCGTCGATCTGAACTGGCGGTGAAGAGAACGGGGACCTGGGGGGAGGGGTGGAATTGCACGATCTTTACTTCGCCTTCCGCTTTGGCGGCAAGGTTCGCGTCGCGCAAGCGTTCGATGGCGAGCGTACCGTGGGGCAAGATTTTCGCCCTTCGGCCAGCGAGAACAGAGCCTGTACCGGATAGCAGCGAGTCGAGAACGCCCTCCTCTGCCTCGTCCTCTTCGGGTTCTGAGTCCGTCGAGGATCTCCTGCGCTTTCCCGCTGCGCCCTGCACCCGTTTGCGCGCGTTGGTCGCCCACTCGGGGGTGGGGTTGATCTTCTCGTACTGCCTGCGTAGGCGCCGCTCGTAGTCCCGACCACCGACCGTGTCTTCGGCAAGTGCGTCGCGCAATTTCCGCCGCCGCTTGTCGTTTGCGAGGGATACCTCGAGAGTTGTATCGTCGGCATCTGTCCATGCGGAAGCTTTGCGACCAGATGCGGCTTCAGCCTTTACAGGCTTCGCGGGAGAGCTGGACGACGCCTCGGGGGTTGGCTCGTCTATGGCAAATAGCTAGCGCGCATCCATGAACGCCAGAATATGCAGGGAAGGGAGACAGGACTCACTTCGTCATCCCCGACGTTATGAAGCTCGCTTACGCCTCCATAGTCTCCGCCGTCATCAATGAAGATGCCATGGTCGTCAGAGGGTCCCGCGCCGGTGTCGACGGTGCCAAAGAGGAAGCTCTCTAGGCGGAGCTCCTCTTCGTCCTTGGCCGTGTCGTCCGCATGGTCTGTCACGACACCGAGCGGCTGCACCTCGGTGAGGTCGGTCGTCTTTTGTTTCTTGCGCGCGTGCTTGCCCATTAGAACGCAGCAGGAGAGGAGAGCTGGCGAGGAGGAAGGAGGAGGAGGAGGCGGCAGAAGGACGAGGCGCGCTCAAGTTCACGGGCGCCTGAAATTTCGCGTCGCCCGATTTGGACGAGCAAGTTCGCGTCCGAGCGCCCACGCCCACCTTGTCCTCGACGTTCATCATCCCCTCTCGCTTTGCCAGGATGTCTCGGTTTCAGCGCAGTCTCGCTTTACTCACTGTTATGGCGTTCTCGTTATCAATGGTGGCTTATCACTATGGCATTTCAAGCGGCCTGCTTCGGGATACT
This sequence comes from Trametes sp. AH28-2, assembly GCA_001304625.1. NCBI lineage: Eukaryota > Fungi > Basidiomycota > Agaricomycetes > Polyporales > Polyporaceae > Trametes > Trametes sp. AH28-2. The sequence goes on along the minus strand of KQ464087.1, from coordinate 61,459 downwards.
GCACTGTCGCGCTCTTGGTCTACTCGGATCTACGACTCACATCGTGGACAGAACCCCAGCGGAACGCCACCCCCAGAATCTCTCACAAGTCTAGATAGGCAACACTCTCGGGAAAAGATCTTGGGGATCTTCACTCAAGTTCTCGTCGTCTCGCGCCCTGGCCGTCTCGACCGTCGCGCCATCATGGAACGCTTGCGGCTCGCACTGGATATACCATGGTCATACATCGACGCTATCTCACATGACGAACCGGTGGTGCCAGCCATAATGGATTGTGTCAAATCTGTCCGCCGCCGTACTCAGTCTCGCACTTTCCAGTGGCCGTCTGACTTTGCATCCGGGGATCCAGTCCGCCCTTCTCCGGAATCATCGAGGTCCCGGCTACTTTCAGAACCAACCTGTTTTCCTCCTTTCTCTCCTCTGTCGGATGCTGCGCCCTCTCATGTTGCCTCTGCATCGACTTCGAGTCTCGGCGACAAATCTGCTCCCTATACATCCACGACCTCGGCGCACTCTATGACCGACAAGGCAATCCCGCCTGGCCTAGCGCCTTTGACTTGTGCGAGGGAAGACCAAGTTCAAGGCGTCACCTTCAGGCCTCTACTTCCATCATACATGCGGCTCACCTCTGCGAAAATCGCCTGTTGGTACTCTCATTTGGCCGCTATCCAACGAGTTGTCGACTTCGACCGCCTTGGGCAACACAACGACGTGAACCAGTCTCTTTCGACTACCCCGCACAACGCGTTCCTGGTTCTCGAAGACGACGTCGACATGGAACAAGACATTGCCACGAAGCTCCGTCGTGTCTGGGGTGCACTGCCAGAGGATTGGGATGTCGTATTCCTTGGTACGTCCACACGTTTCATCAGGTATGAACTCTAGTGAACACACCGTAGGGCACTGTTGGTCGAATGAATCGTATCACCCCGCTTTAATCAAACACAGTACGCCATCGTCCGTCGCCCTCCACCCGTCCTTCGCCCCGAAATGCACGCATGCCTATGCGATCAACCCTGCCAGTGCCCGTCGGCTGCGCCTTCATCTCACATATCCTCCGTTTGCTTACTCGAGGGCACTGGATCAAGCGCTCGCCTGGTTGGTGGAGAGCAAGCGTGTCAAGGCGTTTTCGATTGTCCCAAGCCTTGTGATCCAGCACAAGGGCTCGGGCAGTGATATCGATCAGGGTGTAGATGGCGCGGGGAGCAGATGGAGGGAGCGTTTGCAGCATAGCGTACTTGGTTTGTAAAGTCAACAGCATTGTCTCGTATGAATCATGAGGTTTGGTCTCAGTGTGATATGTGTTATGCCAGTGAGGCCCGGAGTAGCTCAATTCCAGCTGGATGCTGCTGTTGGCCACTGCAGAGGTTTGATACCAAGGTATACAGACAACTCTGTGAGGAGAACTGTCATGAGCCTAGAGTGACTCACAGTGTAAAGTGCAAAATATCTCTGCATGCTACATGTTAGTGAATTGTCACGATCCATGCCCGGAACTGCAGGCGTATGCCTCGGTACTTCCGATCGGACATCCCGACTTTTCGCACTTTCCTTCATTAGTAGTTTTCTGGACTTTTCCTTACGTGACATCATATCTCTTCTTATCAGTTTTCCCTTTGTCTTGTCTTATGTCATTAGGCCTCGGACCCACTGAAGTTCCGACATCTATGACACAATACCCCTTTTCTTATTTGTAAGTCTCACTTAGTATTTAAGGCACACTAAAGTAGCCTTTACCTTACTTCGGATTCTTGTTGCTTCACCTCCACTTTTTGTCTGTACTTACCTCAGTCTAATCCATCCTCTTCCTTCCTCTCCATCTCTCTCATTAGAACTCTGCTCTCCTCTGTCGGAACTCCCACTCCCCCGTCTCCTTGTTGGTGCCCTCTAGTAAATAGGGGACACTTGATGAGATTGCTTAGGGTGTTACTAATAGTTTTCCCGAAGTCCCCAACCCCTGTATTGTAGCCGGAACTCCACCGGTCTTCCTTGGATCTTCGCCAACTCCGTCCATCTGTCTGCCTACGGCATGTGTCCTAACATGAATTGACAATACACATTGCGTAATGGTGTTACGACCCATGCGCATACTTCTACGCTTCAATTTACCTACCTCCGCATTTTTCGGTATTTTAACCTTTCGGTATTTTAACCTCCGCTTTTCCGGGACTTAACTCCCGCTTTTCCGGTATTTAACTACCGCATTTTCCGGTACTAACTACCACACTTTCCGGGGCTTAACCCCCACTTTTTCCGGTACTTAACCACCGCATTTTCCGGCACTGCAATCACCGCGTTTTCTGGGACTTACCTCCGCATTTCCGGGACTTACCTCCGGACCCCCGAACCCCCGGATCCTCCCTTATTGCACATGTCTCAGATTGCGCCATCTCTATTTGAAATTCCTACACAATAGCTCTATTGTCTTCACCTTCGGAACTCCCTTTCCATATGCCTCTTATTGTCTTCGTTCACAATAGGCTTACTTACTATATATACTGAGCTGAGCCATTGTAGTTACTCAGCTCGAATATCTCGTTACATCCTCGTTTACATCCTTGTTACACTCTCGCTACACTTCCCCAATCCATCTACTTGTCAACCCCCAAACTCCCATACCCCTGTACCCCCGTACCTCTGACCAGCCTTGCTCTAAGTCCCAGGGCCTATGCCCCGGACCTTTGAAATAGAGGACAACGGATCAGGTCCCAGGGCGTTGCCAATAGCCTCGCCAAAGTCCTCCCTCTGCTGAGTCGTCTTGCTTCTTGAACTACCGCCGGAGTTAACCCCCGCATTTTCAGGGTTTAGCTCCAATAACACCCATGTTTTTGGGGCTTGGCGGTTAACCACCGCATTTTTGGTGTTTCATGAATAACCCCCGCGTTTTTCCGGTTTTTGGACTTCAGCTCAGCACGTCCCTAACAAGTGGATCCAACATACACAGAATCAAGAGGCCTGGCTATGTGCGGGAGCCATTGCATGCACCGGCGGAATAGACAAGGCGCACAATATGGTGTCACATAGGATGGCTACACAAGCAATACCAAGTTGGCATGCATCATATTCATGCACAATGCAGTGTAGCCAGGCTTGGATACACCTCCTACATCATATAGAATCTTTGTGATACATCTGCGATTGCAGATAGTCTTGATCTCAATGGATGGTTCTATATATAATAAGGCCTGCATCAATAGAATAATATTGCATGTTTGGATACAGGTGTGTAATCCCCTACAGGCTACCGTACTCCAGCTCTTAGAAAACATGGAATTGGCAACAAAAGCAGATACATTATTAGGACACATGCTGTAGGCAGGCAGACGGGGGTGGCGGAGTTCCAAGAAAGACTGGAGAAGTTCCGGCTACGACACGGGGGGTGGGGACTTTGGCAAAACTATTAGTGACACCCTGAGCGATCTCATCAAGTGTTGCCTATTTACTAGAGGGCACCAATAAGGAGACAGTGAAGCAGGAGTTCCAACAGAGGAGAGCAAAGATCCAACAAGAGGACAGGGAGGAAAGGAAGATGAATTAGACTGAGGTAAGTACAGGCAAGAAGACAAGGAGTAACAGCAAAAATCCAAACTGAGGCAAAGGCTACTTCCAGTGCACCTTATATACTAAGTGAACCTAACAAATAAGGAAAGGGGTCTTGTGTCATAGACATTGGAACTCCAGTGAGCCTGAGATCTAATGACATAAAACAAAACAAAGGCAAAACTAATAAGATGAGATATGATGTCATATAAGAAAAAGTCCAGAAAACTACCAATGAAGGAAAATATGAATGTCTGAATGTTTGATTGGAAGTCACGAGGCATACACTCGGAGTTTCTGGCATGGATTGTGACAGAGCTGGGAGAAGCCTTCAAGAAGATCTCCTCAGTCAACTTCCTGTTGAGAAAGTTGGACTTAATGTCAAGCTGTTTGAGGTTGAGGTTGTAGAGGGTGCAGATGGTGGTGAACTTTAAGATGGGTTTAAATCTGTGTAACTATATTGCTGTCACCCTCTTCATTGCCAATTTTCATACAGTCATTTTACTTCATCTTAATATAAAAGGTTGTTGAGTAGTATTGTTATAACCCATGTCAATAGGTTGTAGAAATGGTATATTTAGTATCTAGAAAGCCTGTGTAGTGTGACTTACTGTAAGGATCCCAGGTGGATCCTTGGCACGACCGCCGTGCTGGAGACTTAGTGTCTCCTGGAGGTAACGCCTGCGGCGTGCAACGAGACATGGGGCGCGCAAGCGCCCATAGATTAGATCACCTCCTTGTATCTTATCTAGTCACGTACGGCGACCCAAGGTTCGGGCCTTAGGCGCCTGGTGGGGGGCAGAGACTACCAACCCCCCACCATCCTACGAGTACGCCGAGCCTATACAGCCCGGTCCAGAGTACTTGAGGGATACGGGGGACCGGAGTCTCGCACAGTATACTTACACTTTTTTACTCTAGCCGTGACGAACCAACAAGGTTCATAGCCCAATAAGGCTTGACGTTACCACGTCATCGACACATTCAGCCATCTCAACAACTCTATCTGACGTCCATCATGGACCCGTCCGCTTTGAATTCTCGAAGCTCCAGTCGTACTGGACAACCACCACGTCCGGAATCCGGTCCATCAGGACCTCTGACGACCCCTCGCCATGCCAGCGCATTGCGCGCTCCCAGCACAACGCGAGCATCCAGTGCGACGCGCCCTGCCAGCGCGTCTGGACGACAAAGTGCGTCCGGACAGGCTAGCGTGCCCACGCCCGCGAGCGACCACACTGCACGGAATACCGTGCGCGTCCCAGACGCACCAACGGACCCGCCGGTGGCTCCTACCACAGGGGTAAACCCACCGGCGACTCCGCGTCCACCCAAACACACCCCTTCTTGGACGGGATTGTCCCGTTCCGCACTTGGTGTTCTGCAACCAGGCGCTAGATCCAGCCATGATCCACCAAGGATCTGCTCAGCGAGTAGAAGCTCGCAAATGTCACTCACCAGCAAGGAGCTGGAACAACTGGGTGCCAACTGGTCCAACATCCGGCAGTCGTCTTCGCGACGCGAGCCGATCCAGGCGACTCCAGCACTCCGAATACTCGGCGTGCTGCGTGACTCCGCGCAGAGGTACAAGGACCTTCGGGAACAGGTGCTCGCGGTCGAGCAAGATTTGCAAGCGCAAATCGACGAGCTCGTTCAGGACGAGCTAGGCTGTGAGCAGCCAGCGGAACCCAAACCGCAAGAGGAGGATGAGCTCGATTCCGAGCAAGCCTCTGAAGCCCAAGACGCGGTCGACGAGACGCAGGTTGAGGCCGACCTGGTGGATCATCCACCTAGCGCGACGCCAAGCACTCTCAATCGACAGCGCATGGAGGAAGATCGCGCCGAACGTCTTTGACGTGCTGGATTGATCAACGATGGGCCCCCTGCGTCCACCAACCCGGACAATCGAGTCCAGCCACGATGGAGCGTGGCGTTTGGCCAGACTCCTCAACCGTCAACGGCCGGAGCAGCCGATTGGGACCAATATGGGTCCGTGTCTCAAGCTCCCGCTCAACCGAGGCCTCAGGCGACCTCGACGGCACCGCCGCGAAGGTTCGCTCTTCATCCTCGTCGCTCCATGGCACCTGGCACGTTGGTGCACCAAGCACCATTCAGTGGACTGGCACCAGTCCCCGAACAGGAACCCAGAATGGGTTCCGAACTGGCGTACACGGGTCCAGGATATGGACCTCGCGATAACCAGGAAGTTCAGAAACTTCTGGGAATGATCAACGAGATGGTCGGCGAGGAGGCTACCTCCAGTCCTCCCGCCTATCTAAAGGTAACAAAGATGTCGTTACCCAAGCCCTACTCCGGCAAGGACGATCTCGACACGTTCGAGATCTGGCTACACAACTTACTGGAGTTCTTCCGCACGCTACGCGTGACCGGTCCGTCCATGGACCAGGATTGATTAAGGATCCTCGGAGACTGTCTGTCGGAGGACGCTGCCTCCTGGATGTACAACACCGTACAATCCCCTTTGCGTGAGCGAAGGAACTGGCTCTTCGAGGAGGCCGTAGTTGACCTATTCCGGCGGTTCATCCACTGAGATACCCATCTCCAGGCGGCCCAGCAGTTCGAGAAACTGCGGTTCGACTCGAGCAAGGGTGTAGTAGCCGCGTTATACGAACACATGCTCTACATTTCGGAGCAGATGTGGGAGAGACCCTCTCCGTTCCAACTCCGGAACAAGTTCATCGAGGCTCTGCCTGAGAGCTATGAGCATGTACTCACCGTCGTGAACGGGCTCTCGGTGGAATACAACACCCTTGCCAAACTCTACCAGGCCGCGCTCGACATCGAGCAGAATACCAAGGCACTGCAAATGCGCCGGAGAACTCAGACCGCTAGCGGTAGTGGAGGAGCACACACTGGTGCTTCTCGGTCAACCTCTGACCACCGTGCTAGCAAGCCGGCGGCAAGCGAACAGAGTAAGACTGTCTCCGTGGAGCACACGGCAAGACCTTTGGTGTCGGGGATCCGACGTACAGGCACTCCTCGAGTGCAACCAGAACAGTCGGATCGACCCAGGGTCCAAGCTGGACTGTCGGCTTGGGTCACTGCGCGACCAGCACCGACCAAATCTGGGTCGCAACGCTTTTCGTGTGGTCAGATTGGACACTTTGTGTCCGACCCGTCGTGTCCCAACTATGGGAAGAAGACGGCTCAAGGCCAGCGAATGTTCGTGCAACATGTCATTGACGACACCTCGGATGAGGAACCGTCCACGAAGCAGGACGAGCCCGTCGTCAACACGGAGGATGAAAATCCTCCTGAACCGGAACAGGTCGAGGACGACATCGTTCAAGACCTCCCCCAATTGGATTACAATATTGGGGGATCTCAATACAAATCGGAGGACAAAATCGTCCAAGATGACGACAACGAGTACGAGTACACCTCGTACATGGCTAGCATGCGGGTGGAGGCTATTGCCTCCAGTTTGGGTACCACCGAACCAAGGATCCACAGCATGGCTGTGGCTGCCGACCGTGGCTTACGCCACGCGTGGTTATACGATGCGAAGGTCCGCAAAATCGAGGACCCGACGGCGCAGCCAAAGAGAGTTCACGAGGCGCAGAGAACTCTCTGCGCCGAAATACTGATCAACGGTATAAAAGCACTCGTGCTTTTTGATTCGGGCTGCACTACCGACTCCATCACCCCGGAGTTCGTGTACCTTTGCAAGGCTGGTCGGATCGACCTGAAGGAGCCAGTCGGGCTCCAACTGGGGACTAAGGGTAGTCGCACGAAGATCAACTTCGGTGCGCAAGCTGAACTCACCCTGGGGAAGATCCGCGCCCCGCATTACTTCGATGTCGTCGACATCGACAAGTACAACGTGATACTGGGAACAGTATCGTGTCGTAAGTACAGTATCGTACTAGACTTTGCCAACGACAGGGTCCTCGTAGGGACCCAGAGCATTCCACTCTTCAAGGAGACTGCGGCTCCCGCTGTCGTGAAGCAACACACGAAGGACCCCATCAAATGGGTCCCGGAGAACAGTCAACCGGCTCATTAGAGCAGCATGGCGACATCCACGAAGGTGGAGCCTCCCCAATCACGCTATGCAGGACCGCGAGGGTCATCGGAAGGGGGAGGGAACGGCATAGAAGCCGTGAATATTCTGATTCAACATCAAGGACAGGCTAAGGATAGCCCAATACCACCCATATCCAAAAGGATAATTCCAACACTACATTTGTCGAAGGGTCCCCGTAGGGACCGGTTTGGATTTGATGACCCATACGGTGTCAATGAGATGCTAGAACGCATCGCCCGAGACCAATGGGAAGACGAACAAATTCGTAGAACCCACGTAGGGTTCGTCATCGATGAAAATGAAGAGGAGGAGCTCAGCAAGCTCCGAGAACGCTGGTATAAGTCCACCGAGGACATCATGCGTCCGGCCCTGGAGGAACTCCCTCCATTTTGCGAAGTGAATCATCGGATTCCACTCATTGACGAGAAGAAGATATACCGATCGATATCATCTTCCCCGATGCGCTGATGCGATCAAGGGCGACCTCATCGCCAAAATCAACCGCTACGTGAAAGCCGGATGGTGGCGACCAGCCACCGTGTCTCAGGCCGCGCCACTACTATGTGTGGCAAAGACAGCATTCATGACACCATTTGGGACGTTCGTGAGCGAGGTCATGCAAAAAGGCGACACCAACGCGCCCTCGACGTTTCAACGTCTTGTGACCACACTCTTCCAAGAGTTCATAGGACGATTCGTCCATGTGTACCTAGACGATATATTCGTCTTTTTGGACACCATAGAGGAGCATGAGCAACACCTCGCTCAGGTGTTTGAGGTACTCCGGAAGGCCAAACTCTTCCTTAGTCGCAATAAGTGCAACTTGTACTCCAAGGATTTGGATTGTTTGGGCCATCGTATAGACGATAAGGGGCTCCACGCCGATACCGACAAGATGGGTCGAATACGCAACTGGCGTACACCTCGCTCGTACCTCGAGGTACAACGGTTCCTTGGCCTCATGAACTATCTGGCTCACTTCATGCCGGATGTTACGGCGTACCCTGCGCCCCTATCGGCTATGGTTCGGAACAACCAACCGTTCATATTGCGAGCATTACACGACAAGTGCTTTGAATCAATCAAAGCGTTGGCGTCTAAGGTGCCGATCCTTCGGCCTATTGATCCTCGACGTCCCGAGCCCATCTGGCTCATTTGTGACGCATCCCTTTATGGGATTGGAGCACTCTATGGTCAGGGGCCTGACTGGCAAACATGCCGACCCGCGGGCTTCTTATCCAAGAAGTTCTCGCCGGCGCAGCGAGTCTACCCAACTTATGAGCAGGAAGCTCTGGCCATCATGGAAGGCCTACTCAAATGGGAGGACAAGCTCCTCGGCCGGGAGATCCACATAGTCACGGATCACAAGGCCCTCGAATTCCTCGATGGAGTACCCCGTCCGAGTAGATGGCAGATTCGTTGGTACGAATACCTTGCGCGTTTCAAGTACAACATCACGTACGTATCCGGCAAACTTAATAAAGTTGTGGATTGTCTATCTCGTTACCACGAGAACGACACGTACCACGACGAGGTACCGGACTACGACATGGTCAATGCGGACGTACGTCTCGATCCCGAAGGGGATGACCTTCCCCAATCTCGACTCATCGAGATCAAGGCAGGATGCATACTGTGTTGTACGCTTCAACGCGAACGAATTGCTCAAGAGACGGAGGCCTGTCAACTCCACGACAAAGAAGAGGAACGTGTCACCGAGGCAGAGCGACTGGCTCAGCATCAAGCGGCGGCTCCAGTGGGAGACGTTGCTACGTCTCAATCCTCGCCAACTGTGGCGGACGCGCTAGCGAATGGACCGTCGCTACGGTCCCACGTTGATTTCGATGAAGGATTCTGGCGGGCCATTAAGGAGGGATATCCCTCCAACCGGACCTTATCCAAGGTCGCTGAGAATCCCAACGGACATAGTGCCTTCGCTATGCGCGACGGTATAATATATACCAAGAACCGACAGGACGAGGAGGTCGTCTGCCTCCCGCGATGCCTGTACAAAGGACGCTCGATCATCGAGCTGGTTCTCGACCGCGCGCACACTGCGCTAGGACATCTAGGTCCCCAACGGACCTCCGAATACGTTCGGCGATGGTTCTGGTGGCCATCCCTACGCAAGGACGTAGACAAGTTCTGCATCAGTTGTGGTGTATGCCACACGGTGAAAGTGTCCACCAAATTGCCGATGGAATTGTTACACAATCTCCCTATACCATGGGTACCGTGGTCGTCCACTTCAATGGACTTCTTTGGTCCATTCCCGACGTCGAACGGCTTCGACTATATATGGGTAGTTGTATGTCGACTGACCTCGATGGTCCACCTCATCCCAATCAACACTATCAACACGGCGGATGAGCTTGCGCTCATCTACCTGAGGGAAGTGGTACAGCTTCACAGACTACCTGAGTCCATTGTCTCCGACAGAGACAGCAAGTTCACCTCCAAGTTCTGGAAAGAACTACATCGACTCATGGGAGTCAAGCTCTTGATGTCGACGTCCTTCCATCCACAGACGGACGGACTCAGCGAACGGACCATTCGGTCCATCACTCAGATCCTACGGGCGATGGTTTCGCCGGACCAACTTGATTGGTACGAGAAGCTACCACTGGCGGAGTTCGCCTTGAACTCGGCAACCAGCGCCACAACGGGCTTCACACCTTTTGAACTCAATTATGGGTTCCTACCCCGATCCATGAGTGGGATCTGAATGGAGACGCCGTTCAAGGGAGTCCAAGAATTTGCCCAGCGCGCCGTAGCAAACCTCGAGATCGCCCATGATGCGATCATCGAATCGAGGGTCGCTCAGGCGCACCAGGCGAACCGTCATCGCCAAGCTGAACTGGAGTTCAAGGTTGCCGATATGGTCTACCTGTCGACCAAGAACCTTTCGGTTCCGAAAGGGCGCGCACAAAAACTCGTGCCGAAGTACATCAAACCTTACAAGGTCCTGGAGAGCTTTCCCAGCACGTCCAACTACGTGCTCGATCTTCCGCAAGAGCTGAAGGATCGGAGGATTCATCCTCGGTTCCATGTCTCATTATTGAGACGACACAAACCCAACAATGATTTGTTGTTCCCGAAGAGGGAGGCACGGGCCTTCTATGATTTCGGGGCGGACAATACCGCCGAATGGATGGTCGACGAAATCGTCGGCCATGAGTGGATTGGGCAGAAATGCCAATTCCACGTGCGGTGGACGTTGGGCGACCATACATGGGAGCCCTACGAGCACTGCAAGGATCTGGCCGCCCTAGACGAGTATTGTCGTCTTATGGGGGTCAAGTCCTGGCGGTCACTGCCGCGGAAGAAGTGATTTGGTCCCTTACGGGACCTGTACCATGGTGGTACGCGGTTGAGTCAGCCATTGACGATCATTCGTCGAGCTCCTGGCGGAGCAGCGAACGACAAGTCGTTCGTGGTGGAATTAGTGGACCGAGGCGCCGGTCCAGACTCCTATCACGACCACGTGATCGCGCGACGCGTCGCGTCGCGGCGATCTGAGGAAATCGGGAGATTCAATCTCCGCCCGCGCTAGCGAGCTCGCCGTCCCAAGCGGCCCTGCCGCTGTGTTTTGCGGCGTCCTCGCCGCCACCTCATCTCTTCCTCCACCACCGCGACCAACGCGACGACCAACCCCCATGGCCGGCACTCCCCCACCGCAAGTACCACCGCCCGCGCACCAGCAGGAACCCCCTGCATCTACCGAGATGCAGGTGGACCCTGCGGGACCATCAAGGTCCCAACAACCTCCACAGCCGCCGCCGCCGCTGCTTCAACAGCAGCCACAGCACGCCCCCGCGTACGACCAGCCCCCAACAGGTCAGTACGGGTACCCCCCGTTCTCGTCGTACCAGCCCCTGCACCTATATGGTGCACCTCAAAACGCTCCGGCCTGGCCGTGCAACCCGCCGCTGCACCCGTCGGTGCAGGGCACGTACGCGTCCCCGTACGGCGCGCTGGCGCCCAACACCGGCTACCCGCACCCAACGGTGCCCTCCTCCTCGCTCGCATCGTCGAGCACCACGAGTCCGGTCGCAATGCGACCTTCAGCGCTGCCGGCGGGGATGCCCCCGCTCATGCCGATCCCCGGCTTGACGTGGGCCCCCGTCCCCGAGAACCACCTTCTCGTGGCGCACACCACGGGCTGCGTGGTATGCGGGGAGTTTCTGCGGCACTACCAGGCCGCCATAAACGACCAGTCGTTCCGGGACGCCATGACGTCCGTGCAGACCAGGCTGCAGGCGCAGTTCTGGGCACATTTCGAGGAGCATGTTGGCTCCAGGGAGGGGGAGACCCGCCGCGAATACGAACGGTGTGTGGGTGAGTTGGAGCAACAGCTCCGGACGGCCCGCGAGGAGGCGCAGACGGCGCGCAACGAGGCGCAAGCGGCGCGCGATGAGACGAGGACCGCTCGTCAAGATTTGACGAACGCTCGTCAAACCTTGGAGCGCTACCGCTCGGAGCGCGACCGAGCGCGAGACGACCTACGTCTCCGGGACCGCGCGCGGCAGTCGCAGCCCAATCAGGCGCGGCTGATGCCGCCTCTCCATCCCTTGCGCAGCCGACGAGGTCGGATAAGGACGCCAGCCCGCGTTGAGCTCCCCCGTTGTACTCAACGACGAGGGAGTCGGGGCCGTCCTATTCGAGGAGCGAGCCCCGCTCGGAGCCCAGTCCCTCCTGGACCTCCACCTCAAACCCCGGTCCATCAGGGACCTCCTTTGCGGAAGCGGGTCCATCAAGGACCACCACGATGGAGGCTGGGCCCTCCCGGACGACATCGTCCACAGCTGGTCCGACAAGGACCCCGCAAAACTCGCCCCCGGCTCCTCCGACCGCGCTGCCCGAAACGCCGCAATCGGCTCGGCAGCCGTCGACCCCGGGCGAGCGTACCCTGGTCTCATATCGAGACCTGTCAGACTTGTCAAGCGACGACGCGGAGGGACGGTCGGCCATCAACCACGACGTCATCCATCACAAGACGGAGTGTCAACGAGGACGCGCCGCGATGCGCGGCGAGCGGTACCCCCCAGCCCCTCAAGGGTTTGGGCGCACCGTGGAGGGCCGCGACCCTCCTCCTCGTATCGAAGGTTGGCCGTACGACACGCTGAGGCCCCCGGTCGACTCCGACCCGCGACAGACCGACCATTGGTACAATTATGTACCGGTCACCAAGCCTCAAGCTCGGGTGATCATGGACGCCGCGAGTCGCAACATGGGGCAGGCCCAGGCCCGCGTGGTGCACTTGCTCCAGCAAGTGAGCGACAACCCCGCACTCATAGGAGTGCAGGGGTTGCGCATCCTCGTCGACTCCTGGCGCAACCCCGACCGGAGGGTACGCGGGCGCGCCCTACACGCGCGGCATGGGGGACAACGAGTTGTCCCTTTTCCATGTTGCGTGGTGGCACGCGCAACAAGGCGTGTCGTTCGCCATGGCGGAGTGAATGGAACGACCTGCGTTCCGCGCACGAGCGCATTGCGAGGGACGCGACCACACGCAACTCGTGGCCGCGTTCAACGGGATCAACTCGGTGACCGACGTCACCACCGTCCCTCCTCTCGCGTTGCTCAACCTCAAGTTCGCGCAGACCGCGGCCCCGCCTACCACCACCCCGATGGCCCCTACAGCTCGCTCCCCGGCCAGTTGGCTGCACCGACGCAGATGGAAGTCGACAACCAGGTCAACTCCATCGTGTCCACCCCTCAACGGCCTCCGGACACCAACAACGACACTCCGGAGGCGCGACAAGAGGGAGACGGGGAGCCGTCAGGAGCTGCAGCTGAGCCCGCCGACGACCCCATGGACAAATGAGTCCTGGAGGTTCTTGTACCCGGACGACGCTGTCCCTCCATTGATGCTATGGCATCCCCAGCCTGTCGAGTGTAACACCGCACTGCGACTTGTATACTCGGCGCGGACGATAGCGTCCTTATCATCATACCGTGTACATACACAAAGCGAGCACTGGACGGCGCACCCCGTCGCAGTTGATACATTCATGGTGCTGGGACGAACTTCATCCCTTCCTTGTCCTACCAGGGACTAGATGTGCGCAGCGTCTGGTTCTGTGTATAATACTGCGTGAACGCCACTCCCAGTTGTGGCCCTTCTCTTTCCTCATTATTATTTGAGACCCATATTCGGGTCTAAGGGGGGAGAGTGTAAGGATCCCAGATGGATCCTTAGCACGACCGCCGTGCTGGAGACTTAGTGTCTCCTGGAGGTAACGCCTGCGGCGTGCAACGAGACATGGGGCGCGTAAGCGCCCATAGATTAGATCGCATGCTTGTATCTTATCTAGTCGCGTACGGCGACCCAAGGTTCGGGCCTTGGGCGCCTGGTGGGGGCAGAGACTACCAACCCCCCACCATCCCACGAGTACGCCGAGCCAATAAAGCCCGGTCCAGAGTACTTGCGGGATACGGGGGACCGGTGTCTCGCACCGTATACTTACACCCATCTTTCACCATCAGCATCCTCTGACCTGTCTCATCCTGCATCTGGGTATAGAATGCCAGGAGAGGGCTTCTGAGGACCTGTTTTATGTACCCCTTTGCATTCAGACCACCATGACTCCCCATGCTGCTTGACCTGGCGGAATCTGGCGGGGATTGAGGAAGATCCAGATGGGGCCCTTCCTCCCATGCACTTGCAGCCCCAGACCATTAGAGTTTGTTTGCTGCCTGTAGGCAAGGACATTCACACACACTCAGGCAGGTTACCCTCACCAGGTTGGTGGGAAACATATTGGTGCGTCACCTAAGTGCAACACACTCTCATCTGTTCAGATGACTTGCGTCTTTCAGGTTCTGGCATGCCAATTGAACGGACTTGTGCACAGTGGCAATGGAGAGATAGGCCACATACCAGCAGTAACCAGCCTTCCGGGCAGTCTGATGAACCTGCTACTCCAAATGTCCCCTGCCTCCTTCCCAATCAACCTATATGACCAACTGTGATGTTGACAGATAGTTGGAGGATCTTGAATTTGTCGTAGATAGTGAGGACTCATGGTCAGCCTGAGTGAGGGAGAGAGTGGCTCGTTGTGCTTGACTGTTTTGTAGCATGTAGATTTAGCAGCTCCTACCCACTTGGCTATCTCCTGGTGGGAGAAGCTAGAATTTCTTTGGGCAATGATTTGACCATGCTTAGAGGAAGAGAGTTCTGTGGTGCCAGCAAGTGCCATTACGATTGATGAGGAACGAAGAAATCGTTTCTTATGGGGTGAGCTTCCAGCCAAATTGTGTGACGCCAATCCGACCCCGTGGGAAAATAGTTTCAGACTCAGCTAACCAAACATTAGTTTTGAAATAAGCGCCACATACAAGCTTGGACTACAAACACAGGGTTAGGGTTCCAATCCATTAGCATTTCTAGGGTTAGGGACTAGACCACTAAGCACAGCCACTCTGATCACTCTCTAATCCACTACTAGGGCCTCTTCATGGGCGCCTCTTGAACCCTAGGCAGCACAGCATGCTGCTCCCCTGTAGCGCTCAGCTTGTGAGGTGTAGGAGCACATAGTCTTGTGATAGTAGAGTCATAAAGCCTCACATTCTGTCCTGTAGGCATCAAATGGACTAAAAAAGGGTAATCTGGGCTCATTTGGACTGCCTGTGGATGCCTGTTAGTGTTGCAGTCTCAATTTGTCCCTTGCTACTATCATCCAGTCTTCTCTCCTGTTTTTACTGACATTATAGCTTCAGAACACTAGCAGACATGGATTTGATCACACTATATAAGCAAGAGAGTACTCTTGATGCAAATATTCTAAGAGCATCTAATACACTGCCTGAGATATCAGTTGTGTCACTACCATAACAGATGAAAAAAAGAACTGCATGCAGCAGGGAGACGCTCCTATGACATGAGTCCTACAGTCAATCGCTATATACTGTTTCCCAGTATGAGCATATAGGCAAGCTCTGTTCCCTTCTGACAGTATTCTGAGTTCTTCAGAGAAAAATGACCAGATATCATGGATTTGGGGGTTTATGCAACAGAAAAGCACATATATAGTTACAATTGATGTGGAACAAAGAAATCGTTTCTTATAGGGTGAGCTTCCAGCCAAATTGTGTGACGCCAATCCGACCCC
>KQ464087.1:4889-34310 GCA_001304625.1 Trametes sp. AH28-2 | reverse complement strand
AAGTATAGATGATAATGCATTGTGTGGTACAATCAGTACTTTGTGTGCTGTCCATGGGCCCGCAAAACAGCCTTAACCTTTGCCTGCATCCTTGATGTCTGCCATTCCGCCGCCTCATTGAGCATTTCCTCCCATGCCACCTTTGCCGCTCCACAAAGCAAGTCCAACAATACATAGGCTCCAGGCATGTCTTACACCCGCTTCTGGAGTTTGAACCACAACAGGCTTGATTGGGTTTAAATGAGACGAACTTGGTGGATGCATGCGTGGTTTGATGCCTAGTAGTAACCATGCTTCTACTGGGACCTTCGCCTTGTGTACTAAGCCCCATCTTCCACCACCAGCATCCTCTTACCCATCTATTCCTGCATCTGGGTAGAGAATGTCAAAATGTCTGTATTTTGAAGAGATATATTGATCAAATCTGGGTGACATGCTCCGGCGCTTCATGTGACCCGTGACGTCACACATTTCCATACTTTTCGCGCCCACGAGTAGTGTATTTTATGATATTGTGGTCACCTTCTCCATTGCCTTCTCCAGTGTCAGTCAATATAGGCCCTTGACCTCACTCCAATTTTGAAGCATGCTGAGGAGTATATTTTCATTCCCATGTCAATAGGATTCAGGAATGGCATACTTACCATTTGAACAGTCTGTGTAGTGCAACCCTCAGTGATGTGTCTGCCTTGGTAGTGGCATCATCAGTACCTTGGTCAAGTCCACAGTGCATGAGTACATATTAGCGAAACATCGAATGGATATCTGGACAATGCAGTCAGAAAAAGCACACAATTGCAATCCCGTTGATATACAGTATTTGATTTTCTGGTTGAAGGGTTGTAGAACCACACATTTTCAGCTTTTTAAGCAGAAAAAACGCATTTATACTCCTGTATGCATGCTATGTCTCACCACTCACACTTCTGTCGGATAGAGCTCACAATTTTGAACTTAATGATATATAACACTTGCCAAGTTGATAGGATGACCAAAAGGAAGCATTGCTTTCTTGGTTTCTATTACAAACAGTAAACTCAAAGGGCAGTCACATGACCACCAAACAGCATCTCATAGGAATGTGAGTTCGAATCCAGGCAGCTGCTATCAGGTATGCCTCAATCCCTACAGAGATATATTCATGATGAGCAGCCCAAAAGATACAGATAATTAGGCATTTAGTACCACCAGTATCACTATGGACTGTGGAGATATGTGTACTGCCACAGTGAGGGAACACACTACATAGCAATATGGGCTTACAATCCGGACATCAGTAGTGCTACTGAATGCATCAATATCCAAACAACATGATGTACCTGGTTTGAGGGCTGTATGAGTTGAGATGAATATATCTCGGTGATTTGCTTACCTAATGATTACAAATCACATGTCCTAAAAAATCTACTCCTCAAGCCCTACCGGGTGAAGGTGTCCATTTAGTCATGCAACCCTCCAGTACTGCGGAATTTCGTTTTTTCCATGTTTTTGGAGCAAGTCCTGCAGAGCTCGTTCCTGCCGCAAAATAGGCGCCCAAAGTGCGATATCACTCAGTCCGTTGGGCGCTAGTAGTCCTCGCTAGTCCAGGCCCATCGGACCTAAACAGATTTCTCAAAAGGAGCCTCTTTGAGAAACAGTATTTTTCCGATTATTAGCGCAATTTTGATCCAAATTACACGTAAAGCATACCACTGGAAAGCTATGGAGCAGCTCTACATGATGGTGTTACTGGTGAGTCTTTAGCCTGAGCTATAGTCTCTATATATCTGCTTTCCTCTTGTCAAAACCTCCAAAACCCCAATATTTGGTCATTTCCCTCTGAATCATCTAGAATACTGTCAGAAGGGAACTGAGCTTGACTATATGCTCATACTGGTGGACAGTAAATAGGGATCAACTGTAGGACTCATATACTAGGAGCATCTCCCTGCTGCATGCAGTTCTTTGTTTACATCTATTATGATTGTAGCACAAATGAGATATCAGGCAGTGTATTGATGCTCCTTCTACAGTCATCACATCAAGAGTACTCTCTTGCTGAAATAGTGTGATCAAATCCATGTCTGCTAGTGTTCTGAAGCTATGATGTCAACAAAAACAGGGGAGAAGACTAGATGATAGTAGCAAGGGACAAATTGACACTGCAACACTAACAGGCATCCGCAGGCAGTCCAAATGAGCCCAGAATACCCTGTATTAGTCCATTTGATGCCTACAGGACAGAATGTGAGGTGTTATGACCCTACTATCACAAGACTATGTACTCTTACACCTTACAAACTGAGCGCTACAGGTGGGCAGCATGCTGTGCTGCCTAGGGTTAAAGAGGCGCCCATGAAGAGGCCCTAGTAGTGGATTAGAGAGTGATCAGAGTGGCTGTGCTTAGTGGTCTACTCCCTAACCCTAGAGGTTCTAATGAATTGAAACCCTAACCCTGTGTTTTTAGTCCAAGGTTGTATGTATGTGGTGCTTGTTTCAAAACTAATGGTTGGTTAGCTGAGTCTGAATATATTTTCCCACAAGCATGGATTGGTGTCACACAACTTGGCTGGAAGCTCACCCCATAAGAAACAATTTCTTTGTTCCTCATCAATCGTAATAATTTTAGCACCCACTAGTACATTCATTAACCCACAAGTATGCCTACTGTAAGCAGAGCAGTGGACTGATCATCAGTATCTTGTACTCCACATCTTCTCATGTCTGAGAGGAAAAGGTCTACCTCGACCTCAATTCTATACTGTTGTCTTGTCACGTGCAGGTTTGAGCCTGTGAACTATTGCACTCTCATTTAAACCTGCAACATAGGCTTTGAATCTGGTCTGCATCCACATTCTCCTATATCTGTCTTTCCCACATCTTGTGCCTTGTAGCTGCAGCTGCTGAGGGTGTGTTAGCAGTACTTAAGAATGCGATTAGATTGCATGTAAAGGCTAACCTAAGTTGTAATGCTTTGGGGCCCTAACCCAAGATTTGTAGTCCCAGGTTGTATATGGCGCCTATTTCAGAACTAATACCTGATTAGCTGAGTATGAAAATATATTCCCGTGGGGTCAGATTGGTGTCACACAATTTGGCTGGGAGCTCACCCCATTAGAAACAATTTCCTTGTTCCTCATTAATCATAATAGGTGCAGACACCACATACAGTATATTGAGAGGAGACATACATAGTAGGGAGCGATGCGGGAACATAGTCGATGAACAGATGGCACTGAAGGCGTGCTCTACCACATATTGTAAGACTACTCGTGGGCGCGGAAAGTATGGAAACACGTGACGTCACAGGTCACTTGAAGCGCCGGAACTTGTCACCCAAATTTTGATCAATATACTCTTCAACCACGACCACTAGCAATCTATACCCAGATGCAGGATGAGACAGGTCACAGGATATTGGTGGTGGAAAATGGGGCTCTGGCTACAAAGCGAAGGTCACAGCAGGAGCATTTTTATGACTAGGTGTGAAGCAGCGCACACATCCATCAAGTTCGCCTGATTGGAACCCAATCAAGCCGTTGTAGCTCAAACTTAAGAAGCGGGTGAAAGGCATGCCTGGAGCCTACAAATTGTTGGACTTGCTTTGGGCAGTGGTGAAGGCAGCATGGTAGGAAATGCTTGATGAGGCAGTGGGACGGCAGACATGAAGGACACAGGTGATGGTTTAGGCTGTTCTGCGGGATCATGGGCAGCACACAAAGTACTAATTGTACCACCCAATGCATTATCATCTCTACATCAGCATGCTGTAGGAACATTAGAATAAACATTCAAAAGTACTGCAAAAATCTGGCGTGAGAAGAACATGTCCCAAAACGGGTGGGTGTTTCCATACTTTTAGCGCCCACTAGTAGTAGTAGACTTGTAGGCCAAAGCTTAGTACTTGTCCTCATCATTGGTCTCGTCCATGAAGTAATCTGCAGCAGAGCTAAGTATGCGTCAATCAACCATAACTAGAATGCAGCATAGAATAATATGCTTACTCCGGGGCCTTGGCGGTCCCATCGGCCTTCTTGGAGCTCATGGCTTTAGCCAACGCCTTGCGGGAGGTCAGGAGCACCTCGACAGTGGGCTTGGATGGGAAGGCAGTTGTTTGAACTGCCTTATCCTTCTTCTGCGGCAGGGCCTTCTTGTCGACCTTCTGGGGCAGCACGGCCTTCTTGTCAGCCTTCTGGGCCAGCTCGGCCTTCTCAGCCGCTATCATAGCAGCAATAGTCCTGAGAAATATTAGCAGCAATATAGAAAGAAGTATAACCGGTACTTACTGTCTGCAAGGAAGTGGAATCCGGGCCTGAACAGGGGTAGAGCTGTAACAAATTTGTAAGCAAATGTCAGTCAAACAACATAAACCACTTACGCTTTCTTCGCTTTCTTCAGCGGTGAGATTCTAAGAGAATGGGTAAGCAAACAGAGTTCAAGAAAATAGAGAGATCGTACCCCTCATCTATTTCCTTGTCAGAGTCAGACTCCTTGGCACGCTTTCCAGGGGTGGCCTTGGCCTTGGCAGCTCCGCCTCGACCTCGCTTACTGTGAGAATATATAAGCTCCAAAGACAGACATACGTTGCTACAAGAACGTGCACAGGGGAGGGAGTCTTGGGAGTGGACGGGGGGCTGGACCCAGTGCTACGGCGCCGCCTGTAACCGTCTGTTAGAAGGATTCAACACACATCAGATGTAAAGACATACGCAATCTTGGGGGTCAGCTCCACCTCGGGGTGTGTGCTCTGATCATCGTCGCTGCTGTAAACTGTTATTTCACATAAATCACATTATCTGGACCAAACATACCTGATGACCATGACATTCTCGGAGTGATGTCATTGTCACTATAAACAGAAATATGTGAGCTACATAATAAACATAGTAAATTAGAACATACAAAGCATTGTCAGTGCCCGCCTTCTCAAAGGCCTCATCTGAGTCGGTCTGAAGAGGGACCTCATCAGAGTCCTCGTCGGCCTCGCTATCTGCAGCCATTGCCATCTCTGCTTTGCCCTTGCGCCCTGCAGGTGTGGCTCTAGCAAACAATGAGGATTGATATCAATGTCATCAGGTAAAGCTACTCACTTGTTTGCCGACATTGCAGCAGCTTTGCGGGCCTGGGTAGAACCCTTGCCCCCGCTGCTGCCATTAGTACCCTTAGCCTGGGCAGGTGTTACCTTCTTGTTGGCCAGTGCCTTGGGCCTATAACAGCGGTTTAGCAGATCAACAAAAGGTTTGATTCTCAGCAACATACATTTTGCTGCCAGCGCTGGCAGCAGCGCAAGTGCGAATGGTATGTCCAGACATGGTGGCAGCGGTGAAGCAGTGGCGGACACAAAGTAGATGAAGGAAAAGGGCTTGGGGAAGCGTGTAGCTGAGATGCAAAGTGGGGAGGATCCTGGGTGAGGGCTCTGTCTGTTTGCAATATTCTGGACTGCCTTATATGCTGCTCAGGAGTGGGGTTGTGTGGGAGTTCCGAACTTCGGGATCCCACCACGTTCGCTTAGTAGTGTTGGGGATAAACAGCCTTATCTTTCGCTGATTCAGTTCAATGAGCACCGTCAATGATATTCTGGCTCGTCAACACCCCTCTGCACCATGAATGTCAGTGTATGAGAGATGCCTACAAGCCAATCGCTGCTGTAAGCTCTGCAGGAAACTACTTCCTGGTGCCCAGAGATATTGTTCTTGGGATCCATCCTGCACACCATTTGAAATTCGCATCTACAAACAGGAATTTCAAATGACTGCGCTGATGCATTTGTAAGTTACGGAGAGCACCTGGCCAGCCTTGTGGCCAATGCTTGGCCTGCTGTCCACCTCCAATTGGTGCAATAAAACATGGTGCGACGGTCTCTGAAGACCGCTCTTCGGAGGTACGTAACGGGTCACCCCAGCGACCTCTGCCCGCTGCATACCTTTGCCACCAACCCACCAAGTTCACGCACCTTCTGTTGTTCTTTCACACCGCACCCTTCCTCGCAGTCATGTCTTTTGTTACTCAGCTCTACAGCAATGTCCCAAAGTACCGTGAGCAGTGCGTTGTCTATACACTGACGTGCACTCACAAGTTTATTCAGAGGGCATCCTTCTTGAAGCAATGAACAATCGTGCCGATGAGAAGACACCGTTTACCCAGCTATGCAGCTTCTCCGCTGTAAGTGTGCTGTTAGCAGGATTGGACGTGCCTAAATGATTGTTAGCCGAGAGACCTGGTCAACAACGTCGAGATCTACGAGCAGCGCAATGGCCGTCTCCTCACCTTGATCCAACCGCGCACGGATCGTACAGCATCTCCGGAGGAGCTGGTGCTGAGAGTGCAAGGGTTCTTGGTGGAAGCTAATTTGCCGCCTGTCCAGAGGACTCAGTACGTGCCAATGTCTCTTTGGAAAGTCTCACTATTAACCTGATAATATGCATCAGGCTTCCTGCAAACTCTAGTCGCCTCATTCATCTCCAGCAGACTGTCACCTTGACAGGTCTGGGTGTCGAGCCTTTTGACAATACAGTCACTGCGGCAATGAACGTATATCCGCAATTCAGCGGACATGTCCTAGGCAACACTCTTCGCACCTGGAGCCCTTCACGTCTGGAGGATTATCTTACTCTGTCCTTTGGCAACCGGTACCTGACACAGGCGAAGTTTGCAGAGGGGGAACCCCGGGGTGACCTCAGTGATGTCGTAGACCCTTTCTATATCCTTCAACCGCGCCTCACCAATCAAGTACACACACAAGAGAGCGTGGTTGAATACTGGGAGCAAACTGTAACAGCAGATCAGCGCAGGTGTGTGATGAACTGTTTAGTTGTGTGTAAGGTTCTGATCACCATCAGCCACTTCCACCGCATCAAGCCGGACACGATTTTTCCGGGGGCAATGGTTGAGCTGCAGATAGCATTTGCCGCAGCCATGTCGGGGCAACGGGACTTTGTCTTCTTGCCCAAGCTACGAGCTATCTGTGTTCTAAGCCGAGTGGTCCAAAGTGTAAGCAATCTTCTTGCAGGTGCTTGCGCATCTACTGACAGCTCCTAGGACTACAACGTGTCTGCCATCAAGGAGATCACCTTGCGATCTATGTCACCGCTCAAGAAGGTGAAACGCAAAATAGGGTATGGTAGTGATGATGAGGAGGACTATGAGGATTCGCATCAGCGGATGAAGCGGTTGACCTTGCAGGATCGTGTTGTAGACAACGTTGACGCAGCTATGTCCACCTGATGTAGTCATTCTTACCACAATCCACGAATCTGCTCGTCCTCGCAGAGGGTGTTGTAGAGCGAGATCTAGGAGTCGTAGTCAGGGAAGAGCAGCTTCTCAGTGTGCTCTTTGGAGAAGCGCGTGCGGTAGAAGATACCTCGCCAGCACCAGAGGCTCGCGATCGCGCCGGGGGAGTCGATGTTGTTGGGATGGAGCATGCCAGATTCCTCAAAGGCACTCTGGACTTCAGCCAAGGTAGTGATGAGAGGATCGAGAATATTGGGGTTCAGGCGCGCGCCACGAGCAGAGTCACGAGGGCAGAACAGCTTCTTGACGTTGTTGCACGCAGACCAGATACCCGGCAGCAGAAGAATGTCGGTGTTGTTGAAGCTGTCGAGAAGAATGCGGATGAAAGCTGCCTTGAGGCGTGAGGTATCGGAGGGGTAATTGAGCCAAGCAAAAAGAATCATGTGAACTTCCACGACGATCCGGTCGTGGAGGTTTCTGCCAGTGGGTGCAACCCCGACCGACTTCAACTCGAAGACACCTGAGGTGGGAGAGTCGAGGAGAAAGCCGTACTCGCTCGCCTTGAATATTGTGGTGTTGGACTTTTTGGCAAGGTGGGTGCGGATATTGGTGATGAGCTTGAACAACCACTTGTTGGCCTCCGTCTCCTTGACTGTATGGACCAAGATAAATTAGCATCAATAGAACAGGTGATCAGAGGGTTAGGCGCACCTTTCTTCAACAAGATCGCCCAGCATAGAGTTGGGATGTTGGTGTCTAGCTAAGTCCAAGCCACTGTGACCGCAAGCATGAGCCTGCGCAAAAGCTTGATACGCTGGTTCTGGAACTTGACCGCAGTCCAGACAGCTGGGAGCTTGGAGCCGTAGATGGTGGTGAACTGGGAAGACATGCCAGAGTCATGGACAATGCGGTAGATGTCATATGCCGCAGTGTCCTTCGCTGCAAGGAGCACTGCACGGTCCTTCTCCATGTTGGCAATGCTCCGGTCAACGGACTTCAAGAAGGCCTTCAGGCTGTCCACGTTGATGGCTCAGAAGAAGGGCGCACTGGAAGCTGTGTAGGAGTTATACGGGCAAACTCTGCGGGACTTACACTGCAGCAAATGGGTGTTGCTTCCGCTAGCTGGTGTCACTGACCGCATGGATTGGATGGGTATAGCTGCAATGGAAAATGTATGAGCACCAGTACCTGTATAGCATGGCGGTACTTCACCGTTGTCGATGAGAACCTCCGTATTTTCCTCTGAAATTGAGAAAGTAAGCATTGTGGCTCTTCACATATCTCCAGAAATACTGACCATCATCCGACTCAACCCCAGCATCAACCGCTGCACTTTGTGATGTTTTCCAGACCTTGCTATGGACTGCAAGACAGGAGCACCAGGGCCACACCCAATCTTGACAGGTTTTGGCGCGCCGCCAGCATTGTAGTCCCCATCAGATTCATCGTCTGGGGAACAGGAAGCTGTGCTGGCCTCGTCATCACACTCTGTAGTAGTGGTGGTGGGCTGGCCTGTGTAGAAACTAATTCAAGAAGTGTGCACCAATATAAACCAGAAGACTTACCTCTGTGGTGCTGCATCAACGGGATTTCTGGCAAGCTATCAGAGTCATCGGCGGCGGTAGACTCTGGGGGATGCTGTTGGGTCCGCTTGGTATGACATGGTGGGCTGGTGATAGCTGCAGACCGTGATGGTTGTAATGTGCTGAGCTTTACACCATGAACTGACTGCATGCGACTAGGGGCAATGACCTTCGAGCGGTCTGATATAATATGTTAGCACAAGCCAGTAGCAGCAAGCGAATGCATACCTTCATTCTCTCGAGCACCTGGATTATACCCGAGGCAATTATACTGAGCAGAGAGTAGGCAACAGAGCATCAGCAACACCATCCTGAGGGACATTGTGCATCTTCCAGTAAGACAAGCCATAAAGCTCAGGGAAGAACCGCAGCTTCTGCTTGAATGCATTGCTCCAGAGTTCGCTGATTTCGCTCCGGGTGCAGCCAAACTCCTCGGAGTATGTTGTAGAACCGGGTGCTAGATCCCAGTCTTTCAACACGTGACGGTTACCTGAGGGCGCGTCCTGGTACGAGAAAGTGCGGAGGAATTGAGAGACATCAAGCTTTGCTTGGAGTGAAGGTGCGAGTTTGTCAATGACCTTCTGCGAGACCTGGACGAGTGCTCGGCCAATGTAGTTCATGAGGGCCTCAGGGGATGTCACCACGAGACCCTCATGTGCCATGGATGTGGGAGTAGTGTCAGGTTGGACCCTGGTGTATCTGTGAGGTACATAGTGGAATAGGTAAAGACGCACCTGCAGTCTCAACACTTCCTTGTAACAAAGAGGGGAGTGTTCTCCGCCAGGTTGGCGAGCGCGTATTTGCCAAGCCCATTGAATGCTGAGCTCTGGGGGTAGGATACGGTCACAATGCGGTAGGAGCGGCGATCAGGTGCGGTGCCAGGCAACGCCATTGGAGGGAACCTCCGTGAGTATGGCGACCAGAGAAGCAGCACGAGGCAATGCCCTCGAGCTTGAGACAGACACCTAGAGTCAAGATGAAGAAATACCCCGGGTGCTTGTTCCCGTAGAGTGCGCTCATTGCCAGCAAATGACTAAATGTCATGGGCGTGTCATAGTCACTGTATGGACCCCACCAAAGAAGCCCAGGGCTGCGGCGTGTTGTGCTGCTTGAGAATATTATGAGCACAATTATAAAACAGCAATGAAGGCAGATATACCTGTAACAATGCAGTCACATGGTGGTGCTGGTAAGACGTTTAGCTGTGTGGTCGAGTAGTAGACATTCTTGAAATCCTCAATTATGGGGAAGTTCATCGCCTCTACACGTTGTCGGAGCATGACGGCCTCAGTAGATGCACCAAGCTTTAGAGCTCGAGCTCCAATGCGTGTGCAAAGGAACACAAGGAGCATTGTCAGCAGGTTATCAGCATCCTGAAACACAAGGAGCTATACCTCAGTTCCACTAAGCTGCACTTTCTGTGCGAGGAGCTGAAGATCCTCGGTCGGGCGGTAGATGGCAGTGAGATATGAATGGATCTTGATAAAGTTGGTTCCGTGTCGAACTGGAAAGTTCCTACTTCGCGCGAGCTATTCCGCGGATTCCTTGGGTCAGTAGGATACCTAGCAGACTACATTACAACAGTGCATATTTCTATGGGTGTCCTATCAGGACTCACGGGTGCTGAGACAAGCTTCCGCGGAGCAGCACGTGTTTAATGACGTGAAGCGACTTGTACCCTCTCAACTACGCGACCGGTGCACCTTGCATTTGGCTAGTCACCAATGGATCATTGGGCTGAATCGCGGATGTAGTGTGCCAGGGCAACAACTGGCACAAGGCGCAAGTTGGAGCATTCTTCTTGGCCAAGTTGGTGTCAGCTCAAGCAAACTATGCAGTGCACGGGATTGAAATGCTTGCCGGTGTCAAAGCTATGTTGCACCATCACGACATTTTGTTGGGCTGCCACTTCACCTGAGTCACGGACCACCAGGGACTGATCCACCTGCTGCAACCTGGGGGGAGAGGACCGTTTCCGGAAGGTACAATTGATGAGGAAGTGAATTTTTCTATAATTGTGTGATATATAATTGATATGTTATGTATTTTTAACTGGACATAGCATACAATGTAGTGCCTTTCGTACAATCAAGTTAAAGGGAAGTATACAGAAGCACACTGACCTTGCGCTTACCAGCCTTCTGAAGTACGGAGGGTGAAGTGAAACGCCAAAGTAAATCAGTCCACATAGCCTGTATCTATGAGGATAATCAGGCAGTCCAACTTCAGTGCAGATTTCTGCCTTAACGTTGTGAATACTCAGGGCAACAAATGCTGGACAATGTCATACCTGATGAACTGATGAAGTGATCACTCACACTGAGGACACATCTGGGATGTCTTCTGGTTGAATACAGCACCCAGCCATGCAGTCACCCTCTGACCTTTGTATGAGCCACCCCTGTACAGGCTATTCTTCCAGACTTCCTTTGAGGTGTCCCACAGAATATTACAGGCACCCTCAGACTCGCTGATATAATGGCAAGACTGACACGCAAAGGACTGGGTTTGTGAGTCTTCAGATGTCTGCAGAAGTTCACGAACAAGAGCATAAATGTCTGTGCCTACTGGACCATTAGGAAACACCTCAGGGTCTTGGGCATGTAAGATGTGCCGGAGTGAATGCCTGATGGAGGCAGTATAGCTGGGAGCATCATTGTTCTCACTATCAAACCAAGAAGTAACCCTGGAGAGGTGTGCATTCTGCTCAGGTACCGTGGCTAGCCACTGTTGCTTGCTCTCGGTATACACTGACAGTAAGATGGTGAGGAGGCTGTCATAGTCACAGCTATAATTCACATGATCCCACTTAAATCCAACCAGCTGGGGTTTGTTATGCACTGCTTCACTGCGGGCCTTTTTTGTAGTGACTGCGTTGTCAAGGCCTTCATCTCTCTTACGCTTGGTCGCTTTGGTGTCCAGGGTATTGCTCACTGCAGTCAAGGCCTGTGTCCCCTGAGCTGCAACATACCCAGTATCCTTGCTCTGATTGTCAAAAGTCTCTGATGTCTTAGCCTTTTTGTTATCCTTGGCCTTGGGTTTCTCAACCACCTGCCATGGCGCATCAGCCTGGACATCATCAATGGGGAAGGGATCACCGGTATTCCATGTCAAGGCATGATGCGTGGTCTTTGGCATAAACTTCTCCCCCTTCCACTTTCTGAATGAGTGGTCACACACATTATATGGTCGGGTACGCCCCTGGGATCCAAAGTCTGTCATGGCAAAGTTGGTGATCACTGATACCTGGTCACGAGAAATAGACCATTGGGCATCTTGCATCTGATTTTTGCGTGACTGATGACTAATGGGCACCACATTCTCTGGCAAGCCATCCAATTTGACCGTGATAGGTGCAGCGGTGAGTTTGACAAACAAGGTCTCCAAGGTTTCCTTGTCTTCAGTGATTGGCCTGGACTTCCAGCCCACAACTACCCCTTCTGCCCCATTGGTGACACAGCATTCAGTCGCTTCATTGATTTTGATCATGACTGGCATGCCAATACACAATGTAAGCTTGCCTGGCAGATGGTCAGTCAGAGTGTGAGACAAATTCCACAGGCAGTCCTGCAGCTCAGCACTGAGAATATTAGTGGACCTTCTTGGGTTCATAGTCTGCCTTCTCTGCTTCTTAGTTGCCTCATCATCATTAGTAGCAGACAGCTTGTCAACCGAGTAAAATGTGGTAAGAGGCTGGTACATGTACTCCACATTCTGCAGACGTGCACGGACCTGAAGCAGCGTAGCAACAGAGTCTGATGAGCTATTCTGTCGCAGACCAAGCATTGGGTGATAAGTAGATCCGCCACTCAAGGCCGCTGCAGATCCAGTGGGGGCCATGCACATAAACTGGTAGCTTTCCTGCCTTGCAGCAACTGGGTGGAAAAGGGCCATGATTGGCAGGTCCGATTGATGAGGTGTGAATTGCTCTGTTAGTGTACAGCTGTCAAGCTTCATCACATACACAAATATGGAAAGGTCTCTTGAATTGATCATTCACTGGTAGACTACATGATGCTCTTACTGTAGGTGCACAATATGTCTTGCAGAGATATTCTGGTATGACCTCAGAGTACATACCAGGTTCTCATACTGCTGAGATATAAGCAGCAATATTGACTTATTATCCAGACATCAGTAGTGCTACTGGAGGATTTGATATCCTAATGGTCTAATATATCCAGTGGAAGGGCTATTTGAGTTGAAGTGAACATATCTCAGTGATTTGCTTATCTAATACTCACATATTACATGTCATAAGAATCCACTCCTCAAGCTCTACCTGGTAAAGGTGTCCATGCAGCCATGCAACCCTTCATTACTGCACAATTTTGTGTTTTCCATGTTTTTAGAGTAAGTCCTGCAGAGCCTGTTCCAGCCGCAAGTTAGGCACCCAAAGTGCAAAAAACACTAAGTCCGATGGGCACTAGTAGTCACATCACGGCACATTTGGCTGGTTACGGACTGCTCAATCATGGGTATTGTGGGGATTGTCATGCAGGGCACCGACTGGAGGGCGGGAAATGTTGCCGCATTCTTCTCTGCAAAGCTGTCTCCCACGCAAACAAACTACCCTGTGCATGAAATCATGATGCTGGCCAGCGTGGAGTCGATGTTGCATCATTGGGACATCCTGCTTGCACGTGGATCACAGATCATAAAGGACTCACTCATCTCGTGACACAGAGGAATCTCTGATGCCGACAGGCACACTGGCTCAAGAAGATAGGAGAGTATAACTTTGAGGTTGAATATGTCCTGGAGGGGATAATGTATTGGCAGATGCATTGTCGCGCATTTACTTGAATGATGCGCCAAGGACGGTGTGTGCAGCATCTGAGTACACGCAACATGACAACCCATGACAATGAGAGTGGCCCTTTGCAGGCTGTCCATGAATTGCATGCTATCTCTGCCCCTGTCTTGGCCAGTGCAGAGGCCGCAGCATATCTCCCAGAGGGTGCCTGCATAATGTGTTCGCGGGCACGCACTCTACGGGATGGGGTGCTGGCCAGCCCGTGAACGCAGCATTCAGCACCTCCCACACGCAAGCAGCGCATAGTGCAGTGTGCCAAGCTGCTAACAGTGCCTGTGCGGAAGTGCCCTGGACGGCTGCCCAGGAAGGCACCGTTGCTGACAGAGGGTGCACCCGCAAAGACACCCGTTGTGGCTGAACACCCAGCAGAGTCTGGTCCGACTGACAATGTACCACGTTCAGCAACAGCACGGAGGGCGCATCGAGGGGTGACACCTGCAAAAACGGGCCGCCTGGAGACTGCTAAGGAGTTCTCTAAACAGATCTGTTGTGTTGTCCTGCACGGTCTGTGTGCTGGACACCAGGAGGGTGGGAGTCCTGGGACAGCTTCTGCACCAGGACTAAAAGCACGCAAGCACCCTTCAACTATAGAGAATGTGATCTTGCATGTGCACTCGCTGCTGGCGCACTTGGGTTCCTACAAAACCCTGGTATTGCTCAAGGATAACCTTCGGTGGAAAACAATCTCAGCAGACATACAAAGTTACTGCAAGACTTGCCGAACCTGCAAGCAGAGCAAACCCAATGCTGAATGATTATAAGGCTGCTAAACCCATTGAAGACCCCAACGGTGCCCTGGGAAATAATAGGGATTGACTTTGTGGGCCCACTCCCGGAGTCTAAGAACCGCAATGCAGCTTACAACTTGATTACAGTGATTATTGACTTGCTTACCAGGATGGTCCATCTCGTCCCGAGCTGCACGGACTACACGGCACGCCAAGTGGCCAAACTTGTGTTCGAGGAGGGTGATTATCAGTGATTGAGACACACTCTTTACAAGTACGTTCTGGTCGCACTTATATAAGCTCCTCGGGGTCAAACTACACATGTCAAGTGCGTACCATCCGGAGTCAGACAGATCGACCAAGCAAGCTAATTGTACTGTGACACAGATGGTGTGCCAGTGTGTTGGCCCAACCCAGAAGGACTGGGTCTCGAAGCTCCCTGCCATCAAGTTTGCAATTAATATTGCATGATCAGACACCACTGGATACGCACTGTTCTTCCTGAAAACCGGTCGGATGCCATGTTCCCTTGTCTGGAACAATCCTGAGCTAGACAAGTTTGCGGGAGTTTGCACATATGCTCAGCGCGTGAAGCAAGCTGTCATGGCTGTACAGAATAGTATCTTGGCTGCGCGTACAAAGCAAGTCTGTAATGCTAACAAGAAGCATTGGCCTGCACCCTTCATGGAGGGTGATATGGTCTACCTCTCAATGTAGAATCTGTCTTTGCTGAAGGGTCTTGCATGCAAGCTCACACCTAAATACACTGGGCCTTATACTATTCAGCGTGACTATGGTAACAACTCGTACAAAATTGACTTACCAGCTAGCCTGCAGCAGTGTGGTGTACATGATATTTGCCATGCATCTTTGTTGTGTATCCACGAAGCTAACAATGATCATCTCTTCCCAGGGCATTGGGAAACACAAGTGCTTGACGTGGAGGAGCAAGATGATGAGTGGGTGATTGACCCAATCATCTCGCATAGGGGTTGCGGTGCCACCACTGTGTTTGAGGTCCTATAGAAAGCCGGGAACCGCACTTGGCTGCCCCTAAACAATCTTGAGGGATGACCTGCACTGCAATCCTATCTTGAGCTGCTTGACGTTGGTGGCACCAACAAGCTGCCCATTGGCGGGGGACGGCCCCTGCAGGATGACCCCCAGATCTTCCTCGGAGGCATCGGGCCCTCTCGGGCTCCCCTGGCTCACCAGAGGTATAAGTTTGAGGGCATGACAACTACTACATGCCGCTCCCGGGCCTATACTCTCTGTAATTGTCACACTCCTGCTCCTCTCCCCTCGCCTCCCATTCACCTACACTCTTCCCCTCACTTGCAATCTCACCACCACCCGCAATCCTCATTGCTCACTTGCCTACTCGCACCTCTCCTTTCGCACCCCATTGCACTCCTTGTGGCCTTCGTGACCGTTCTCGCCGCTATGGTCTACAATCAAAATGCAAACCTTACCTGCCTGCAGGACAACTCAATTGTGCTCGGGGACCCCTCGTTGGGCCAACACTACCAATTCAGTGTGGACCAGCTGCAACTCTTCAGCTACTTCAACGAGGCCTTGCGCAATGATTGCATTCATGGCTCCGGATGCATTGTCCCCGCCGGCTACAACCTCTTCTGCCGCCTGCCCATATCAGTTCATGGAATACTCCCCCAACACCAGCCTCTACATTGTCGAGGGTGAGCACTTATCTATCAATGAGCTGGCAACATGTCTCACACCAGCGCCCATTTCCACCACTGTGAACCCTTTGGCCCCCGCTGCACGTGTTGATGGAGGCTTCACTCTGCACCAGCAGGCTATTGTCAACAACCTCATTTGGTCGCAGCTGGAGCGTAACCAACATCAGCAAGAGTTCTACAGTGCACTGCAGAACGTGAAGCTCGCCATTGTGCTGGGAAAACGAACATCTGCTGGCTGAACAAGACATCAGCGGGAGGGCGTGTTGTAGTAACAAATTGAGCAGCCGCTTTGCAAAGAAGTGGGTCGCGCCTGCAACCGCTAATCCAGAGCCCTCAAACGTCGGCCAAGGTCGTGACCGTGACTCGGACAACAACATGGACAGCCTCATCCTGCAGTTTCCTGACGAGCTGATAACCCATGTTGAGCAGGTCAAGGAGGCGAAGGCTGCCTCTGTCAGGGCCTTGAAGGACATCATCGTGACAGATTGATTGCATTGTCTCCGTCACTTGAGACAGCTACAATGTGATGGTGGATGTAGCAGCGAGGGGTGCTTCCCCCTCGATCTGACTTACCTTCCTTCTTAGTCCCACTTCATTCTCCGCTTATTTGTATTTCCTCCTTTTTTGTGTGCCACTTATGTGGCCTTTCTTTGATGCTTATGTGTCCTTTCCCCAAACAATGACATCACTCCGAGAATGTCATGGTCATCAGGTATGTTTGGTCCAGATAATGTGATTTATGTGAAATAACAGTTTACAGCAGCGACGATGATCAGAGCACACACCCCGAGGTGGAGCTGACCCCCAAGATTGCGTATGTCTTTACATCTGATGTGTGTTGAATCCTTCTAACAGACGGTTACAGGCGGCGCCGTAGCACTGGGTCCAGCCCCCCGTCCACTCCCAAGACTCCCTCCCCTGTGCACGTTCTTGTAGCAACGTATGTCTGTCTTTGGAGCTTATATATTCTCACAGTAAGCGAGGTCGAGGCGGAGCTGCCAAGGCCAAGGCCACCCCTGGAAAGCGTGCCAAGGAGTCTGACTCTGACAAGGAAATAGATGAGGGGTACGATCTCTCTATTTTCTTGAACTCTGTTTGCTTACCCATTCTCTTAGAATCTCACCGCTGAAGAAAGCGAAGAAAGCGTAAGTGGTTTATGTTGTTTGACTGACATTTGCTTACAAATTTGTTACAGCTCTACCCCTGTTCAGGCCCGGATTCCACTTCCTTGCAGACAGTAAGTACCGGTTATACTTCTTTCTATATTGCTGCTAATATTTCTCAGGACTATTGCTGCTATGATAGCGGCTGAGAAGGCCGAGCTGGCCCAGAAGGCTGACAAGAAGGCCGTGCTGCCCCAGAAGGTCGACAAGAAGGCCCTGCCGCAGAAGAAGGATAAGGCAGTTCAAACAACTGCCTTCCCATCCAAGCCCACTGTCGAGGTGCTCCTGACCTCCCGCAAGGCGTTGGCTAAAGCCATGAGCTCCAAGAAGGCCGATGGGACCGCCAAGGCCCCGGAGTAAGCATATTATTCTATGCTGCATTCTAGTTATGGTTGATTGACGCATACTTAGCTCTGCTGCAGATTACTTCATGGACGAGACCAATGATGAGGACAAGTACTAAGCTTTGGCCTACAAGTCTACTACTACTAGTGGGCGCTAAAAGTATGGAAACACCCACCCGTTTTGGGACATGTTCTTCTCACGCCAGATTTTTGCAGTACTTTTGAATGTTTATTCTAATGTTCCTACAGCATGCTGATGTAGAGATGATAATGCATTGGGTGGTACAATTAGTACTTTGTGTGCTGCCCATGATCCCGCAGAACAGCCTAAACCATCACCTGTGTCCTTCATGTCTGCCGTCCCACTGCCTCATCAAGCATTTCCTACCATGCTGCCTTCACCACTGCCCAAAGCAAGTCCAACAATTTGTAGGCTCCAGGCATGCCTTTCACCCGCTTCTTAAGTTTGAGCTACAACGGCTTGATTGGGTTCCAATCAGGCGAACTTGATGGATGTGTGCGCTGCTTCACACCTAGTCATAAAAATGCTCCTGCTGTGACCTTCGCTTTGTAGCCAGAGCCCCATTTTCCACCACCAATATCCTGTGACCTGTCTCATCCTGCATCTGGGTATAGATTGCTAGTGGTCGTGGTTGAAGAGTATATTGATCAAAATTTGGGTGACAAGTTCCGGCGCTTCAAGTGACCTGTGACGTCACGTGTTTCCATACTTTCCGCGCCCACGAGTAGTCTTACAATATGTGGTAGAGCACGCCTTCAGTGCCATCTGTTCATCGACTATGTTCCCGCATCGCTCCCTACTATGTATGTCTCCTCTCAATATACTGTATGTGGTGTCTGCACCTATTATGATTAATGAGGAACAAGGAAATTGTTTCTAATGGGGTGAGCTCCCAGCCAAATTGTGTGACACCAATCTGACCCCACGGGAATATATTTTCATACTCAGCTAATCAGGTATTAGTTCTGAAATAGGCGCCATATACAACCTGGGACTACAAATCTTGGGTTAGGGCCCCAAAGCATTACAACTTAGGTTAGCCTTTACATGCAATCTAATCGCATTCTTAAGTACTGCTAACACACCCTCAGCAGCTGCAGCTACAAGGCACAAGATGTGGGAAAGACAGATATAGGAGAATGTGGATGCAGACCAGATTCAAAGCCTATGTTGCAGGTTTAAATGAGAGTGCAATAGTTCACAGGCTCAAACCTGCACGTGACAAGACAACAGTATAGAATTGAGGTCGAGGTAGACCTTTTCCTCTCAGACATGAGAAGATGTGGAGTACAAGATACTGATGATCAGTCCACTGCTCTGCTTACAGTAGGCATACTTGTGGGTTAATGAATGTACTAGTGGGTGCTAAAATTATTACGATTGATGAGGAACAAAGAAATTGTTTCTTATGGGGTGAGCTTCCAGCCAAGTTGTGTGACACCAATCCATGCTTGTGGGAAAATATATTCAGACTCAGCTAACCAACCATTAGTTTTGAAACAAGCACCACATACATACAACCTTGGACTAAAAACACAGGGTTAGGGTTTCAATTCATTAGAACCTCTAGGGTTAGGGAGTAGACCACTAAGCACAGCCACTCTGATCACTCTCTAATCCACTACTAGGGCCTCTTCATGGGCGCCTCTTTAACCCTAGGCAGCACAGCATGCTGCCCACCTGTAGCGCTCAGTTTGTAAGGTGTAAGAGTACATAGTCTTGTGATAGTAGGGTCATAACACCTCACATTCTGTCCTGTAGGCATCAAATGGACTAATACAGGGTATTCTGGGCTCATTTGGACTGCCTGCGGATGCCTGTTAGTGTTGCAGTGTCAATTTGTCCCTTGCTACTATCATCTAGTCTTCTCCCCTGTTTTTGTTGACATCATAGCTTCAGAACACTAGCAGACATGGATTTGATCACACTATTTCAGCAAGAGAGTACTCTTGATGTGATGACTGTAGAAGGAGCATCAATACACTGCCTGATATCTCATTTGTGCTACAATCATAATAGATGTAAACAAAGAACTGCATGCAGCAGGGAGATGCTCCTAGTATATGAGTCCTACAGTTGATCCCTATTTACTGTCCACCAGTATGAGCATATAGTCAAGCTCAGTTCCCTTCTGACAGTATTCTAGATGATTCAGAGGGAAATGACCAAATATTGGGGTTTTGGAGGTTTTGACAAGAGGAAAGCAGATATATAGAGACTATAGCTCAGGCTAAAGACTCACCAGTAACACCATCATGTAGAGCTGCTCCATAGCTTTCCAGTGGTATGCTTTACGTGTAATTTGGATCAAAATTGCGCTAATAATCGGAAAAATACTGTTTCTCAAAGAGGCTCCTTTTGAGAAATCTGTTTAGGTCCGATGGGCCTG
Organism: Trametes sp. AH28-2; assembly: GCA_001304625.1. Lineage (NCBI taxonomy): Eukaryota > Fungi > Basidiomycota > Agaricomycetes > Polyporales > Polyporaceae > Trametes > Trametes sp. AH28-2. The sequence continues at coordinate 14,356 of KQ464087.1, read as the reverse complement.
GACTAGCGAGGACTACTAGCGCCCAACGGACTGAGTGATATCGCACTTTGGGCGCCTATTTTGCGGCAGGAACGAGCTCTGCAGGACTTGCTCCAAAAACATGGAAAAAACGAAATTCCGCAGTACTGGAGGGTTGCATGACTAAATGGACACCTTCACCCGGTAGGGCTTGAGGAGTAGATTTTTTAGGACATGTGATTTGTAATCATTAGGTAAGCAAATCACCGAGATATATTCATCTCAACTCATACAGCCCTCAAACCAGGTACATCATGTTGTTTGGATATTGATGCATTCAGTAGCACTACTGATGTCCGGATTGTAAGCCCATATTGCTATGTAGTGTGTTCCCTCAACAGAGCTAGCAATTTCAGTGGCACCACTTTTAGGGTCCTGGAGTGAAGAAACAATTATGTAGATAGAATGTAGCAGTATCACAGTAATCAAGCACTTGGTACCTCATTGATCGGATTTGCCAGTCATGGCCCGCTTTCACCAAGTTGAGCAAAAGGGAGAATACTCTGAGTTCTGCTGTTTCTGGAAGGAAAAATGCATATATCTCGTGTCAATATATACCATATGACAGATTTTAAAATAGCAGGTTTGTAGAGCTCATTGAGACCTCTCTGACGGCGTGCTTAATGTGTGTTTGGGGCCAGAACTGACCGAGAAATGGGGGAAATACTGTCTCCCAGTGACCAGATATTAGGGAAATACAAAAATCCGCAGTGGTGAAGGGTTCCATGGCTCCATATACACCTTCACAATGTAGAGCTTACAGTGTAGATTCACATGACATGCAATATGTGATAATCAGATAACCAGATCATTGAGGTACATGCACTTTGATATATACAGCCTTTCAACCAGGTGCCTTACATTGGTTGGGTATTGAAACCTCAAGTAGCACTACTGATGTATGGGCAGTAAGCACATATTGCTATGTAATGTGTTCCCTCAATGTAGCAATAGGAATGTCCCAACAGTCTGTGTAACTGGTGGGACTAACTCTCTGATAACCTGTACCTGTCTTGCTTGCTCCCTGATAACCAACTATCTTAGCAGGGATTGAATTGTACTCAGTGATGGCTGCCTGGGGTCAGAATGAAACCCAAGGAAGATGCTGTCTGATAGGGTCATGTAACTTGCCTGTTGTTTCTGGAGAACAAATAGATATTATTTCTTTTCAGTTTTCTTCTCAACTTGGCAAGTGTTATATAAAATCAAAGTATCATCATTGATATGTAGCTTATATACAGGGGCATGGATGTCTTTCTGCTCCCAAAACATTGAAACCAAGTGGTGTATAGTGCAGAAGTGTGTGCTCTTTGAGGGGTAAACATACTATTCCTGTTGGCTCTTGTCATAGGAATCACACTATGCTATCAACCATGCTTCACAGTTAGCTGTAATTGAATGACTGTATTAAATTGATATCTAAGCAGACAGTGGAGGAAGTGGCAGCAATAGAGTTATACAGGCTGTATGGTGCATTAATGGCATAAGTAGCATCCAATATCAAGATATAGTTATAATATCCTGATATATACATCTTATACTGGAACATACCTTACGTAGCCCCATTTTGTGGACCATCAGTGGATTGATAACCTTGAAACATTGCTATATTGATGTATGTAGATGGAATGCTGCAGCATCACAGTACTCAAGATTTCTACACCTCATCAATCGGATCTGCCAGGCATGGCCCTCTCCCACCAAGTACCAAAAGACATTGGGTCAAGCAGTACGCCTTCGCCTTAGCTCACAAATACTGGTCGGTGGAGGACTGGAAGAGGGTTGTCTGGTCAGATGAGACCAAGATCAACAGAGTAGGGTTGGATGGGAGGAAATGGGTGTGGAAGAAGCAGGGGGAGGGGCTCAGTGATTGCCTGGTGGAGGGAACACTCAAGCATGGCAGAGGAGGCTTGATGTTTTGGGGTTGTTTTAGATGGGATGGGACAGAACACTCATGCAAGATCATTAGGAAGATGGACACCAATCTACATTGTTGAGGATGAGCTACTCAATTCCCTCTACCATTGGGACTACAATATTGAAACCATGATTTTTCAGCAGGATAATGACCCCAAGCACACCATCAAAAAGGCCAAACAGTGCTTCAAGGAGAGCAAGATTCAAGTTTGGGAGTGGTGTCCACAGTCCCCAAACCTCAACCCCATCAAACATTTCTGGGGTGTCCTCAAATGCAAGCTTGCCACCTACAAGAACCCATCTACATTGATGGAGGAGCTGTGGATAAGGGTTCAGGCAGAGTGGGAGGTGATTTCAGTGGAGGTGTGTCAGAAATTGGCGGAGAGTATGCCTAACAGGGTTGCAGCTGTTTTGAAGGCCAAGGGGGGCCATACCAAGCACTAGAGTCCTGTATCTTGCCTTTCCAAAATGTGTGTCACAAACTATTTCCAGAAAATTGAGGTAAAGAATATATTATATCTTTGGAATTCAACAGCTGATTTTATGAGACAAGTATCTATAGAAAGCCAAGACATGTGCCTACCTAATACAATTTGAATTGTAGCATTACACATAGCCATTACTGAGATATTCAGCAATAAGCACTGAGTGACCGTTTCTGGGAATAGTTTTGTAAATCACTGTAGTTCTTGCTGAGCCAGCAAAATCTACTAGCACCCACCAGCCTTGGAAAGACTTTTGAAAAGGAGCCTCTTTAATAATCAGTATGTTGCCAATTTCTACCGCGATTTTGGTCCAAATCACATATAAAGCATACAACTGGAAAGCTATGGAATGGCTCCACATAATGGTGTCACTGCTAAATTCATTTCTTCATTTATTGTCACTATATATGTGCTTCTTTCTAACCTAAACCCTCAAATCCCTAATATTTGGCCATTTACACAAGCATGATGCGCCTTACTGCACGGTCTTATAGTTTTTCTCTACCTTACAACCTTATTTATGGGACACTCACCATTGGGTAGAGATATTTGAGAACCAAGAATTTGCCCTGCCATTGTGTGGTTGTTGTTGAGGAGGCAAATGTGGTGCTCCATATCTAGATGTTATCTGGATTTGCTCATATAAGTTGTCCAAATGAAGCACTTCTCCATGTGCCTCACACATGGATATTGTCACGATCCGTGCCCGGAACTCCAAGCATACGTCTTGGGACTTCCGATCGGACATCCAGACCTTCTGCACTTTCTTTCATTGGTAGTTTTCTGGACTTTTCCTTCTTATCATTTTCTCCTTTGTCTAGTGTTGCAGGGTCCTGTCCTGTCCGGTCTTTTGCCTCATTTTTGGCAGGACCAGGACCAGGACTGGGACAGGACTGGTTGCAAACTCAAAGGACTGGACTGGGACTGCAGTCCTCCAAGGACCGCAGTCCTGTCCTCAATCCAGACCGGTCCTGGACCGATTGGTGGTCCAGACCAGCCCTTTGTGGTCCTGGACTGGTCCTTGTGCATGAAAGTGAAGCTTTATGGATTTATAGTGTGTTTTCTCATCACTCTGTGTCATAACCACTGCATGCATTGTTTATATGAGGTCCATAGAGGGTGCTGACCACCAAGTTCCACATGGAGGGAAGTTGTCACATGCTGCATATGCTATCACCTATACTCTGGTGATCAAATAGCACCTATACTGTGCAATAAAGCAACATTTTGAGATCAAACACTAGAGGTTAGTGTAAATACACTTCTTGCTCACATGTTGCAGTAATGCCTCAGATATATCCTTATGACCCCAAATAGACCCCTTATGTCACTTTATTGAGGACCAGTCCTGGACTAGTCCTCACTGGTCCTTAGTGGTCCTGAAACTTCCACTAAAACCAAAGGACCAGGACTGTTACTGGGGTGGTCCTAGTCTGGTCTTTTGCAGTTCAGTCTTGGTCTTTTTGCAGTCCTGGACTGGTCCTAGGACATGTTACGCACTGTGCTCGAACTCGAAGTCCAAACCCCGGGTCAACTCCTGAACCCCCGATCTCCCTTATCCCCCGTAACCCCCGTACCCCCAATCTCCCGTACCCCCGTAACCCCCGTACCCCTGATTACCCCCGAACCTTCTATTTCATATGTCTCACATCACGCCATTCTGCCAAGACCTCCCATTACAATAGCTCTTATTGTCTTGCACACGGTACTTATCTTCCGAACCCCCGACCTTCCTATTCCGCACGTTTCTATTGTCTCGCGTTAACAATAAGGACTGTACTATTTATACCGGGCTGGGATGTAGTAGCTACTCAGTTCGGATATCTCGTTATACACGTCTATTCAACTCAACCTCTGAACCCCCGAACCTCCGAACCTCGGGACTTAACCCCCGTTCGGTACTTGTTCCTCCGTAAATTGAGGACACGACGAGTTTGCCCTGTGCGTTACTAATAGTTTCGCCTAAGTCCTCGGTTCCGGTGTTTCCGGTGTTTCGGTACTCCGACCTCAACCCCCGAAACCCCGACGCACGGTCCTAACAGTATATCCGAACTCGACCTGGGACTCTCGTCAAAATGTCGTCCCTAGAAGACCCCGACAACACTTTCCAAGGATTCTCAGCGCGTCGCATCCGGGTCCAACTCCAGAACCCCTCGACCCCCATCCAAAGCACTTTTCCAGCGGACCCCCACTTCACGCAGACGCGCTCTCCGGATCCTCTCACCAGAGAACCAACCCCGCTCCCGTTCAACCCGGGGGTTGCGGAAGGTTCTTGCCCGGTCACCCCGCCGGGGGCTCAACCCCCGACAGGCATCCACTCCCCGCACAATCCCTTCGTGAACCCTCCTCAGATTCCAGAGCCGGCACCTAACCCCCGACCAGCCACCGACGTCAACGACAAACTCGCCGGTGCCATCGAACTCCTCGCCCAGAGCCTTACCAACAACAACTCCCAAGGCAATGGCGGGACTTCGGAGCGCAACAACGTCCGTGAGCCGGATCAGTTCGACGGGACTGATCCCTCGAAGCTCCGGCTGTTCTTCGCACAACTCGAGCTGGTCTTCAAGGCCCGGCCCCGCACGTTTAACACCGAGGAGAAGAAGGTCACGTATGCCATTTCGTACCTTAAAGGCACCGCTCTCCAGTGGTTCGAGCCTTACCTCCTGGAAGGAGCCACCGATAACCCCCCGATCTTCATGTCAAACTACGAGGCCTTCCAGGACGAACTCCGCGTCAACTTTGGGCCCTACGACGTGTCCGGGGCCGCGGAGCACGATCTCATGAACCTCCGAATGGGCGAAAACCAGTGGATCGCCAAGTACATCACGCAGTTCACACGCCTCGCGACGCAGGTCCGCTGGGGCAATGCCCCGCTCAGGTACCGGTTCTACGACGGGCTACCGAACCGTCTCAAGGACCGCATTTCGGAGGTTGGGAAGCCCGGCACTTTGCACGAGCTTCGGGACTTGGCCCAGTCCATCGACAACTGGTACTGGGAGCGGAAGGCGGAGCAGAGCCGCGATGGCGGTTCCTCGAAGTTCGGGGGTAAATCCTCGACTTCGGACTCCAAGTCTTCCCATTCCAACAAATCCTCTCAATCGCATTCTCATACCCCAACCTCTGGTGCCTCAAAGCCCGCGTCCTCCGGGGATAAAACCCCCGCCAAGACCCCAGCGAAACCATACTCGGACAAGTTGGGCAAGGACGGGAAGCTGACCCCCAAAGAGCGACAACGGCGTTTCACCAACAATCTCTGCCGCCTCACCGCTGCCCCCGCGGCTGCCGCCGGAGCCCCGGCCAAGGTCGAGGTGGTCCCTGAGGGGCCGAAAAATTAGTCCGCGGTCCTCCAACCTCCGTACTTGTCAAGGACCGCGTTGACTCCTCCCGTACGGAGAAGATCATCCGGCTCAACGTGTCTTCCGATCCTATGTCCCTCCATCTCGAACTTTTCACCGACTCTATTCCCTCTCCGTTCCGGGCCTTAGTCGACTCCGGGTCCTCGCACTGCTTCTTAGATTCAGGCTTTGTAGAGACCCACGGTGTTTCGACAAGTCCCGTACCCCCGCTCCGGTTACAACTGCTCGACGGCACGTCCAATCACTATATCTCCCGTACTGCCGTACTACCAATACATTTTCCCTCCGGGGAGGTCATCGATATAGATTTCTATGTCACTCCGCTCGACAAGTCCGTGTCCGCCGTTCTGGGATACAGCTGGCTCTCTGACTACAATCCGTTGATTGACTGGAAGACGCGTAGCATCAAATTCCGAACCGCACCACCGACTCGTCCCGTACCCGACCCACCTCCGACTCCCCCTGTGGAGAACCCCCGTACAACCCCCGAAATGACCTCCTCGAGCTCCGGCCCCCGCGTTTCTCTCATCAACGCGGCGGTGTTTGCCCGCGCTTGCCGACTTCTGGGGTCTGAGAGTTTCACTCTAAACCTCGCAAGTCCCGAGTCCGCCTTCGTCCGGGGGTCAACCACCGATCCGGCACCAGACCTCACCGGTATACCCCCGGAATACCACAAATTCGCGGACGTCTTCAGCAAGAAGCAGGCTGACGAACTACCGGAACACCACCCGTACAACCTCAAGATTACTCTCGAGGACGGCGCTGTTCCCCCTCTCGGTCCCATCTACTCGCTCTCCAAGACAGAGCTGGACACCCTTCGGGAGTACATCAACGAGAACCTCCGTTCGGGGTTTATTCGTCCATCCAACTCCCCTTGCGGAGCCCCCGTCCTTTTTCCCCGTCCTTTTCGTCAAGAAAAAGGACGGCTCCCTTCGACTTTGCGTGGACTACCGGGGCTTGAATAAGATCACCCGGAAGGACCGCTACCCCTTACCCCTCGTCTCGGACCTACTGGACACCCCGCGGAAGGCCCGTATCTACACCAAGATCGACCTCCGCCACGCCTACAACTTGGTCCGGATAGCCCCCGGAGACGAGTGGAAGACGGCGTTTAGGACCCGCTACAGCTCCTTCGAATGGCTCGTTATGCCGTTCGGGCTTTCCAATGCCCCTGCCGCCTTCCAACACCCCGGAGACGAGTGGAAGACGGCGTTTAGGACCCGCTACGGGTCCTTTGAATGGCTCGTCATGCCGTTCGGGCTTTCCAATGCCCCCGCCGCCTTCCAACGCTTCGTCAATGAGGTCTTCGCGGACCTCCTAGACGTATGCGTCGTTGTCTATCTAGACGACATCCTCATCTACTCCGAGAACCCGGACGAGCACCAAAAGCACGTCAAGGAGGTACTTCGGCGGTTGCGCAAGCACCGGCTCTACGCCCGCGCGGACAAGTGCGAGTTTCACGCCGACTCCGTCGAGTACCTCGGGTACATCCTCTCCCCTTCGGGACTTACCATGGCGGAGTCAAAGGTCAAGGCGATCCTCGATTGGCCCGAACCCCGGAAGGTCCGCGACATCCAGTCGTTCCTCGGGTTCGCAAACTTCTACCGGCGGTTCATCCACAACTACTCCGAGATTGTACTACCGCTGACCCGCCTCACCCGGAAGTCCGTTCCCTGGGACTTCAACGACAAGTGCCGAGAGGCCTTCAATGCGCTCAAGAAGGCCTTTACCACCGCTCCGGTACTTCGGCACTGGGAACCCGACCGGCAGTTAACCGTCGAGACGGACGCCTCCGACTACGCTATCGCCGGCATCCTGTCGTTAACCACCGAAGACGGTGAACTACACCCGATCGCGTTCCACTCTCGGACCTTGACTGGAGCGGAGCTCAACTACGACACCCACGACAAGGAACTGCTCGCGATTTTCGAGTGTTTCAAGTCCTGGCGGCACTACCTCGAGGGTTCCGGTACACTGATCGACGTCGTGACGGACCACAAGAACCTCGAGTACTTTGCGACCACGAAGCTCCTGACGCGCCGCCAGGCCCGGTGGTCCGAGGTACTTCGCGACCACGAAGCTCCTGACCCGCCGCCAGGCCCGGTGGTCCGAGTTCCTCTCCCAGTTCAACCTCATCATCCGCTTTCGCCCCGGGAAACTGGGTGCAAAGCCCGACGCACTCACTCGCCGGTGGGACGTCTACCCAAAAGAGGGGGGCAGTGACTACTCCATCGTCAACCCGCACAACTACCGACCGGTGTTTACACAGGAGCAACTTGCGACCTCCCTCCGTGCGACGGTCCTTCGGGACCCGGTACTTCGCGCCTCCTTCCTCCTCGACTCCGATCAGTTGCGCAAGGACATCAAGTCCGCGCTCTCCCGAGCCCCCGATCCCGAACTTGCCTCCGCTCTCCAGCTTGCCACCGACGGTAACCCCCGCTGGTCCATCGACGAAGAAGGCTACCTCCGGCTCAACGACCGGATTTATGTCCCGAACGTCGACGACCTCCGCCTACGGGTCTTACGGGCCTGCCACGACCACCCAACCGCCGGACACTGGGGACAGAACAAGACCCAGGCACTCGTCCTCCGGGACTACGCCTGGCCGGGACTTCGGGTCTTCGTCCGGGACTACGTCAAGTCCTGCACCACCTGCGCCCGATCCAAGGTCCCGAGACACCTCCCGTACGGTACCTTGAAGCAACTCCCGATCCCCGAACGACCGTGGAACTCGATTTCGATGGACCTCATCAAACAACTCCCGAACTCCGACGGATACACCGCGATCCTGGTCGTAGTCGACCAAGTCCAGGCAGACAAGCACCGACTACCGGCACCGGACTTCAAGATCGGCGACCAAGTCTTCGTAAGGGCCGAAAACATCCGCACCACCCGGCCATCCAAGAAACTCTCCGAAAAGTTCTTGGGCCCGTACACGATCATCGCCCAGGCCGGGACTCATTCCTTCACCCTCCGACTCCCGGACTCCATGCGTGCAATACACCCCGTTTTCCATGTCTCCCAGCTAGAGCCCGCGACCCCGAACACAATCCCCGGACGTGTCCAACCCCCGCCAGCTCCCGTAGAAATCGACGGCGAGCCGGAGTACGAGATCTCCGAAATCCTCGACTCCAAGATCGATCGCCGCCGGCGTAACTGCCAACTCCTCTACTTGGTCCGCTGGGCGGGATACGAAGGCACCGACGAGGAAACTTCGTGGGTTCTAGCCACCGAACTCGAGCACGCCCAGGAGCTCGTCGCGGACTTCCACACCGCATACCCCGGAAAACCGGGACCTCTCGGGGCCTTGTCTTAACCCCCGAATTTCGGTACTTCACACGGTTTTTCGCGTCGCAATTTTCTATTAGCGGGCCGTACAGGAGTAACTACCGAAGATTTTGGGCCGAAGCCCCGATGTCCCGACTACCGACGCTCCGACTACCGAACCCCCGCCGTCTACGCCTCACCCTCACCCTCACCCTCAACCTCCCCTTCGACCTCACCCTCCTCCCTCTCCTCGCCCTCATCCTCCGCCGGGCCCTCTTCCTCCGCCGGGCCCTCCTCCTCCGCCGGGGCCTCTTCCCCCGCCGGGGCTTCCTCCTCCGCCGGTCCCTCCTCTTCACCCTCCGCGTCCTCCTCGGGCCCCTCCGGTACACCGAGCGTCCGGAGGGCCGTCAGCATCGCGGTGCCA
>KQ464086.1:581602-648188 GCA_001304625.1 Trametes sp. AH28-2 | reverse complement strand
TCGCGCTGACTGTCCACCATCGGGGCTCGATACGCAGGTGCCTGCGACGCAGACATCTGCGCATCGTACATGTCGCTTCCGCGTGCATGACGCCGACGTGGGGGCGATCCCTCATCTTCAGACTCGTGCAGTCTATCGAATGCTACGTTCTGAGCATTCGCAGTAGCTCCAGTATGCGCTGCTACTGGGGTAGAATGAACCGCCCGCGGGGTTACGGGTGGTTCCTGCGGCAATAACCCAGCACGACTGAGTCGGTTCAGTCGTCCCGAGGCTATTCGGTCCTCGGGGTGATTGAGCTGTTGCTCTACTTGATCGTCATCAGCCGCATTCGCCGACTGATGGTCCTCACTCGGGCTGATGTGAGTATCTATCGTAGTGACGTCCATGGGTGGCTCGTCACTCTCGTCCTCACCCGCGGTTATGCCTGCCGCGGGTGCCGTTCCTGCTGGATGAGCAGTCTCATCCTCATCCTGCTCGTCATCCTCGAGCAGGTCTTCAAGTCCTATAGCCCCCAGAGCCGACGCGATGGCTCTGTTCGACTCGACTTCCGCGTCCAGTACCATTTTGCGGAGCTCCTTGTATCTGCGCCTGTTTTGGCGCAGTACTTCTCGGAGGGGCGCCAGGTTCAGCGACGTTTCACCGCTGGGCTGTATCGTCCGCGATCTTCCTTCGCGGATCGACTGCCATTGCTGGCCCACACTCTCGAGGGTCTGCGAATTCACAGTCAGCTGCGAGTGCGAGCTGGCTGCGCGCGCTGCCGTTGACGTGGCAGCGCGTTCTCCGGAAGATGGTCGGCCTGTACGGCCTCGTTCCTGCGATGAAGACGCAGGAGTACGACTTCCAGTCGGTCGTATCGTCGACTGGGAAGTCTCAGCCCCGCTAGGCTGAGGTTCGGAAGGGAGGGGACTGGGGGCCGCGCCTGACGTGGCGCGGCCAGAACCAGATGGTGGTTCTTGCCTGGATGAGTGGCGTTGTTGGCGCCACTCAGGTACGTTGCTCGGGGGGTCCATTCTTGCTACTTCAGGCAAGGACCTTGACAGTTGTTGATGGGGGCGGGGGTTCTTGGTTGCAGGTGACGTGTGACACGTCGAGTCCCAATCTGTGGGCGAATCACGGTTAGAGTAAAAAAGTGTAAAAACTCACGGGGCGCAGTCCGTGCCCCGATCACGCAGGTACTCTGGTCCGGGCTCTATTGAGGCTCGGCGTACTCTGGTGATGGTGGGGCAGGTGGAAAGGCTGCCCACACCAGGCGCGCGGCTTCCGAATAACCGCGCGCCGTACGCGTCTATCTACGATACAGGCGTATCTCGGTATCTACCCGAGGTCAAGCCCAGCGCTACCGCCGCTGGGCTATGCTACTCGTAACGACCCGGACGTGGGTCGTTACACTTACTTACATGTTACTTACTCTAGTAGTACTTGTAGCCTCTCGTTGTGCGGCTTACAGGTACAGTACTATGCAATCATAGTTGTGCTCTCATAGACTGAAGACCTCTTGTTGTGCGGCTTACAGCCTTTCAGGTTCAGAGTTCATCACTTTCTGCCGTGATTCCCCGTACCATTGATGCTCAGCTTCTCCCTGGTTGTCTTGAGAGCTCCTGCCTTTGTGCTGACAGTTCCCCCACGGCTCCAAAGAGCATCATATATTATATATACATTATATGCATGCAATGAAGGTGTTTCAATCAAGACACGAGCGTGTTACAACGATGGTGTTCGCTCTCACTCTCGAGTGAGGACCATTCTTGAGGCACGTGCACCCGAATTGGTCGGCAAACCCAACATTAGGGTTGACTTTGGTCGGCCAATCAACGGGCGCTTAGGACCAAAACCAATCGCCCCTTGGAATGGCGGAGTACTCGGGCCCTTCCCGACAGGTATGGGTGAGGAGAATGTTAGGAGGGTGCCGACTGTAGTGCAGACGTCTTCGTGGACTTCGACAGGAAGCTCACTGCGGCTCGGGCAGAGCGCGACGGTCGCAAACGCTGCGGGACGGGAGGAACGGTCGGGACGAGGATGAGACGACCACGTGGGACGGCGTTTCAGACGACGGTCGGAGCGTCGGCCGGGGCGAGGGGCGAATCGATGGGGGCGGCGAAAATTGCGGGCAAATCGATTTGGAAGCGGGGCGGGGGAACAGGCGCCGGCGGGCGGGGCGGGGCGGACGTCGGTGCGGGCGGCCGGGCCAATGGCTGTGTCGTTCATTGAGCGTGGATCTGAGATCGGGGCCGATGAATATTTTCGATCTCGTCCACCGCGTTTGTTTGTTTCTGCAGCTCTGACAAACGAACGAGGAACAGAACTCGCTCGTTCTTGCCGTTCGCCATCGTCGACGCCTCCCTCCGTACTTTATGCTCGCCTAACCGCCGTCCCTCGCTCGTGCTGTCCTCCTCGCCTCCGTGCATGCTCTCTCGCTTAGCACCACACTAATCCACGCCCATGTCTCACCTCCCTGCCCAGCCAGTGCCCTCCGCCCGCCGCCCTGGCGGCGGTCAGTCCGCGTCTCGCCCAAACGAGCTGCGCGACTTCCCCGACCTCTCTGCGACAGTGAGACCGTCGCCTGCCCCCATCTCCACCCCCGGCGGCCCCTTCGCCCGGAACGCCGTCTCTCTCCCCTCGTCCCCCACCCTCCGCGAAAAGTTCATGAACTCCTCCTCCAGAGTCGTCCGCGTGCGTCCCGTCTTTTTCCTTTCCGCTCGCCGATCGTCGCTCTCGACTGCAACTCACCCGCCTCTGACAGCTCGTAGACGTCCGCTCGACGCCCACCAATCTTCTCTGGAACCTCTTTACCCACGCGTGCAGTCAGGTATGCCTCCTGCCCGCCCTCCTCCTTTTCTGCCGTCCTCATGTCCCGTCTGTCAGAATAAAATCGCCATTCCGACCCCTATGCTCGCCCATGCCGACTCTGGCGCTGCCAATACCCTCCAGGGCGGCATCTGGGCCGTCTTCTCCTCCCACGAAGACGTGCGTTCGCCTTGCGTGCCCCGCGTCTGCGCTCCCCCTCACCTCTCTCTTATAGGCCCGCGCGGCGCTCAACCTCGGCTGCGACATCTTCTCCGTCTCCCCGGCGCTCGAGTCTGACCTCTCCATGCACCCCTCCCTGAAGCGTCTCAACCTCGACCAGCCCGTATGTCTCACTCCCTCCATTCAGAGTGCTCACCGACTGAATGCTCTTCAGGAGCGCGAGGTCCCTCCCCGTCTCGCACACGCCTACCTCCCGCCTCTCACCATCCCGGACATGGCCCCGTCTCGCGACATCTACTCGACCGGCGGCCCGCGCTCGCCCTTTCACAACGCGCCGCCGAGCGCGAACGCGTTTGCGGAGCAGCCTTACACTCTTTCAAGCAACCCTCCTAACCCGAAGACGAGCTTCCGCGCCGGTGACTGGATGTAAGCCGCAAATCCCTTCGTACCAACGGTCACTAACACGTCTCCTTCAGGTGTTCTGCGCCCAACTGCAGCGCGCACAACTTCCAGTGAGCTTGAGGCGCCTCTTCCCGTTTGACACCCGCTAATCTCGGTTCTACAGGCGCAACATCTCGTGCATCGTCTGCGGTCGCCCGCGCTCTGGCGGCGCGCCTCCGCTGTCCATAGACGTCTCCCACCCGCCGAGCTACCCGCTCGCGAATCCCTCCCCGCGGTTCGCGACGCGCTACAACGGCACGCAGAGCGCGCCGCAGACGCCACTTACGTCTCTGCCCTCGCCCGCATCGCTCTCCAACTTCCCGTTCCAGGGCCCCCCAAACGCAGGACCGCTGCCGCCGCCCATGCACGCGCCGCCCAAGGCCCCGCCACCGCAGTACCCGCCGCTGACCCCCTCGGGGCGTGCGCTGAGCGTCGGGGGCCGTGTGCGGAACGTGTCGCGGGACCCGCTGGCGCCGTGCGTGATGTACTGGCCGGACAACGAGCCGCTGCCTGAGCAGTGCCAGATCCGGCCGATGGACTCTGCGCTGATGACGGTGCGTGTCTTCTGTCGGATGCTTCTGTGCGAGGGTGTGTCTGACGGATCGGGCAGTTCCCGCCGATCATCAACACGGGCAACAAGGGCGCGGCGGAGAAGCAGCCCGGCGACTGGCTCTGCGGGAAGTGCAACTACCACAACTGGCGCAGGCGCAAGGTCTGCCAGACGTGCTTCCCCTGTGCGTCCCCCCCTGCCTTCTCTCGCCCCTACATTAAACCTAACCTCACTCCACCACAGACGCGGAAGGAAACGGCGACTCCATCTCCGCCGCCGTCCAGGCTGAGCGCATCGCCCTCCTCGCAAACGTCCTCGCCACCCAGTTCAACGCCCTCGACCTCAACGGCCTCCCCGCCCCGCCCCCCCGACCCCCGCAGCCGCCGACGAGCGCCCCGCCCTTCCAGGTGCGCATGAACGTCCCGCCCATCGGCACCATGCATCCCAACGGCAGCAACGGAGGGGCGGGCTTCCTCCGTCGCAGCGGCCCCACCGACAGCCGCGACTCCTCCCCGCTGTCCGACCACTTCCCGCTCCTGCCCCCGCTCTCTCTCGCCGAGCACGAGAAGGACGCCCTGCCCATCTACCAGACGTCCAACCCCCGCAACGCTACGCACCCTATCCCCAACCAACGGCCGAGCATGCACGCCTCGCGCTTCGGTCCCCCCGGCTCAGGGGGACCAGGCCCGCTCCTCACCTCGAGCCCGGCCGCGACGCGCACGCTCCTCCCCTCCTTCCTGCAGGACATCGTGCACTCGCCCTCGCTCTCGCCCTCTTCCGCGTCGTCCTCTTCTGCGGACCTCTCCTTTGACGGCTCCTCCGAGGACGCGCACTACGCCTCCTCCTCCGGCACCTCCGCCCACTCGCACTCGCACGGGCTCACCCACCCCTCTGCCGGCCAGCAGCAGCACCAGGGGCAGCACGCGCTGTACGGCGCGAGCGGGGCCCACAACGCGAGCACGTCCTCTTTCAGCTCGCTCACCGGCCGCAACAACGACCTGACTCCTTCCTCAATCTGGCGGCTCGACGGCGAAGAGAGCCGCACGCTCGGCCCCAGCCCCGGCGCGGGCCCGTCGAGCGCAGGCCCGACGCCTGCCCCGTATGCGCGCCAGTCGCCGCCGCAGGTCTCTGCCTCCGCCGGTATGCACATCCACGCCGCGGCCAAGAGCCCGAGCGGCGGGAACGGCGGAAACGCCTCAACCACCACCACTAGTCCGCGCGCGAGCGACGCGACGCCGAAAAGTACGAACGACTTCTGGCAAGTCCGGTACAACTAAGCTATCATATCTAATCTGGAACGGTGCGTGTCTCTCCCTCTCTCTTCTATCCCTCATTCCTTGCACCCCACTTTGCTCTCCAGGTGCGGATACGCACGCCCGTCGACCTCCTCTCCCGCGTCCCCCACCCGCCCCTCCCACCGTCCCCACGAAAGAACCGCACGCTCACTCCTCCCCTTCCCAGTGTAGGAAAATCTCGCGGGCATCACGCCCCAGCACCCACTGTATTGCGCGGACGCCGACCCTCTGTTGTGCACTCACTCACCCACCGAACGAACGTCGAACTGTATCTATCATCTTGGCTTCCCGGACCCCTTCTCCTTCCCCTTCCTCTCGCTTCCCGCGATAGGGGGCACCCACATTCCTTTCGTTTCCCGTCCCCTTCTGTTCCGTCCTGCCCTGTCCTCGCTCACGCCCCACGCCTCACACCCCGCGACGTCCATCAAGGCCAGAACCCCTGTCTCGGTGCGCGGCCCCACGCCCACGCTCGTGCGCCCACGTCGACCCCCGTTCCCCCGCACACGGCGCGCGTCCGGACGGCTGTGGGTGCGCTCGACGCGCACCCCCCACGGCCGCCCTAGTAGGATACTCCACCAACGGCAGACGCAGGACAGGGGGACGCCCGCCCGCCCCGTAAATAATGTACAACCCCGTAAAATATGCGCAGCCGAAGGACCCGTTGCAAGTTACAAGTTACATCTAGCCGTATGCTCTGTAGTAGACCCATGCCGATATGCTCGCTGCCTCTCTGTCTCTGTTGTTACGTATCATCGCTCATCGATCCCGCCGGCGTACGGAGGACGGAATAAAATATGGCGCGCTGAATGTGCTTATTTCTCCCTGCTCTCTGGACGTGTGCGTGCCCGTGGAAGATTGTCAAGACTAGGAAAACTGCTAGCGAGATTTCCTTGTGTCGCA
Organism: Trametes sp. AH28-2; assembly: GCA_001304625.1. Classification (NCBI taxonomy): domain Eukaryota; kingdom Fungi; phylum Basidiomycota; class Agaricomycetes; order Polyporales; family Polyporaceae; genus Trametes; species Trametes sp. AH28-2. The sequence continues at coordinate 642,038 of KQ464086.1, read as the reverse complement.
AACTAAGCTCAACCCTCAGGACACATGACGATGAGATCCGCAAAGCGCAGCGGCGCGCTGCTCGATTGCAAAGTATGCAAGAAGTACATGTAACTCGTACAACTCCAACACGTTCCTCTAGATCCTTTTCCTCATCTACTTCATCAACGCATCCTTCACGATCCGCTCTCTCCGCTTCCCGACCGCCGCGTTGAGCCCGTCGAGCATCTGCACCGTCGTCGCCCAGTCGACGCACGCGTCCGTGATGCTCACGCCGTGCTTGAGCGCGCCGGGGCCCTCGGGCGGCACGTCCTGGCGGCCCGCGTTGATGTGCGACTCGACCATGACGCCGGTGATCGTCCGGTCGCCCGCCGCGAGCTGCGCGCAGACGTCCGCGAGCACTTTGGGCTGGTTCATGTGGTTCTTTTGCGAGTTGCCGTCTGCCGCGGGGTAGGGGTGTCAGTGCGTGCGAGGAGAGTGTGAGAGGGGAGGAAAGACGTACGGGAGCAGTCGATCATGATCGACGGATGGTGCGTCGGGCGCGCCTTCGCGATGGCGGCGGCGGCGGCCTGGACGTGCTCGGCGGCGTAGTTCGGGCCCTTTGTCCCGCCGCGCAGGATGACATGGACGTCCTGTTCCCAAACTCAGCCTCCGCGCGCGAGAATCGGGGTATCAAAACAAGAACGAACCTGGTTGCCGCGCGTCTTGACGATGGCGGCGAGGCCCTGCTCGGTGACGCCCATGAAGGCGTGCGGGTTCGACGCCGAGCGCATTGCGTCCACCGCCACCGTCATCTGTCTCCTCGTGTCAGCTTTCGCCCACTCACGCATTCACGCGAATCCGCGGGAGACGCACCGAGCCGTCCGTGCCGTTTTTGAAGCCAATGGGGAAGGACACGCCGCTCGCGAGCTCACGATGGAGCTGCGACTCCGTCGTGCGCGCACCGATGGCGCCCCAGGAGATGAGGTCGGCGATGTACTGGGGAGAGATGGTGTCGAGGAGCTCTGAGCCGACGGGGACGCCCATGGCGGTGAGGTCGCAGAGGAGCTGGCGGGCGAGGCGGAGGCCCTTGTTGATCTTGAAGGAGCCGTCGATGTCGGGGTCGTTGATGAGGCCCTTCCAGCCGACGGTCGTCCGCGGTTTCTGTGTTCGCATTCATTACAGGTGAGCGCTAGAGACTCGGGCAGAGAAGCAGCGCAATCAATCACCTCGCTGCAAGCAGAAGCACGACGATCAGCGGTCCGCGCAGGACTATGAAGGGAAGGGGACGTACAAGTAGGCGCGCATGATGATGAGGAGGTTGGACCACTCCGGGATTTTTTGCTTGAGGAGGTTCGCATACTCGATGGCCTGTGCGGGGGAGTGGATGGAGCAGGGGCCGACGACGACGATGAGGCGGTCGTCCTTGCCGGCGTTGATGCGCGCAGCAGCGAAGCGGGCAGAGGCAATGGTGTGGAGGGACTCGGGGGAGGAGACGATCTCGTGTCTGAGGAGGGCGGGCTGGACGAGGGGATCGTACTGCGGAGACAAGCGTCAAGGGAGATAAGATGTGAGATGACGATTGATGGTGCAAGGGAGAGAGACGCACGCCGATGACGCGACGGTCCTGGATGTACATCTGGAGCTTCTGCTCGTCCTCGGGGACGGGGGTCGCGTCTGCGTCGTTTGTCCGGACAGGCATGTCTTGGTCGGGCAGGGCTGGGGGAAGAGGGAGGGTGAGGGTGAGCGGGGCGCGGGGGAGCGGAGAGGGTGCGCACGGAATCTGAAGGTGTGGGGAGGGCGCTGGGCTATATGTGCGTTGTCTTCCATGGTACTGGGTACGGCTGAGAAGGAGACGGGTGGTTGGGAGAGGAGAGGAGAGGAGGAGAGGAGAGCGAGCGAGTCATGGAGGGCGAGTGCGATCCATCTCCTCCAAAAGCTTTTCGCACAGCCACATTCCATCCGATCGCCACCCAAATCTCCCGATCAATGTCCCCTCGTCCTCTCCCCGCCCTCCGCTTTGTCGCCCTCGTCCGTCGACCTGCAGTGAGAGCACCCACGACAGCCAGCTAGCACTCCGCCCGCATCTCCTCTGCCAGACCCTCGGTGTGGTCCCCCACGCCGTCCCTCATTGCTCCCGGCCGCACAGTGGGAGCATCCAACGTGGCGCCCTCGCACATCCCCATTATCGCTATCGCCCTCTTTCCCCCCTCGCTTGCACTCCCGCGAGCTCTTGAGACGCTCTCTCGGGCACAGCCTTATATTTGTCGCGATAGACGATACGAAACATAGCGTACACACCGGCTAGCAAACTCTAATACAACCCAATCACGCCCCTGGATCGTCCCCTGCCCGCTTTTGATCCTGCGCGCAATGTCCTCGACCACCACGCGCATCTCCCTCGCGCCCTCGCCCGGCTTCTGCGTAAAGTCCTCCGCACTCAACACCACCGCCCTCAAGCTCTCCTCCCCCGAACGTGCAGCCACCCTCCCCATCCCCATCAACCTCAAGGTCTTCATCAACATCGCCTGGGACAAGCACGTCCCCGCCCCGCCAGACCGCAGCGAGGCCGCCATCGAGCGCGCCATAGCCGGCGACCTCGCTTTCACCCCGGACGATCCCGACGACTGGTACGTGCCCGTCATCGTCCCCGAGCCCCGTCCCGACAAGGACAAAGGTCCGTACTCTCTCCTCGCGCGCTATTCTGTACCGTAAGTGCGATGTGCAGCGCATCACTCACTGACGTGCGCACGCGCCACAGCCGGGAAGCCCTCCGTCGTGTTCGACTGCATCTTCAGCGCGTCCCTCAAGTCGCGCGCCCTCCGCTCGCCCGAGTTCAAGACCTTCCTCATCGGTACGCCCCTCCTTCCATCCGACCGCAAGCTCGATTCAAATGTACGCCCCCCTCTAATGCGATCCCCCTCCAGAGCTCGCGTTCCAGCGGATCGAGGCCCAGTACGGCGTCCAGCTCTCGCGCCAGATCGGCACGCCCAACATCGCCTCCAAGGGCAAGCTCGCCCCCCGCACCGTCCTCGTCCCCACCGCCCTCCTTGCGCCCTCCGCCACGTCCGCTGCAGACGCCTCTCCCACCGATGCGCATCCTCCAACAGGGAACGCCCCAGGCAAAGGCAAGCCGCTAATCGAAGAAGTCGCACCATCGCCCGCCCAAACACCAAAGGGTATTCTCAAGACTCAGAAAACACCTGCACCCGATGCAGCAACAGCCACGGAAGCGCAAGTCCCCGCGCTGAGCTGGTCAAAGACAGACGACGGCCGGCTCCGAATCGCGCTCAGCGTACCCCACCTCGTACGTCCCTCCCTTCTCCTTCCCCACCGTCACGCTTCCGTTCACGCTCACGAACCGTTCCTGCCCTCGTCCTTTGAACTATGCACGCTCGCATCGATCGACTCGCCCGCCGATCCCTCTCTTACCCACTTCCTCTCCCTCCCTTCTTCCCCCATCTCCGATCCCCGCCCCTTCTCGCACGCACGCAGACACACGCCCTCATACCGTCCACGACGCTCGACCTCGAGCCGCGCCGCATCCTCTTCTCCGCCCCCTCCTCGCCCTCCTCGCCATCACACCCTGCCCTGTCGCTCGACCTCGATCTCTCCCTGCCAGACGCCCAGATCGAGCGCACCTTTAGTTCGGACCCGAAGAGCGCACGCGCGGCGCTGGAGCTGAAGCGGCAAAGGCAGCTCGACGTAGATGGCGCGCGGGCGGAGTGGAGGGTAAAGGAGGGCGCGCTGGTGATCTACGCGTAAGCGCGAGCTTGGGGAGGGATGCTAGATCAAGGAGACGTGTGGACCATTGCTCGTTCTCTGAGATATTGTAGTACTAGCCGTAGTGGGTGCTGCCACACAACAGCACTGATCGCACACGCGAGAGGAGTAACGAACAGGATAGAAGTCATTTACACGGGCGTGTGGTACATTCGTCAAAATAATCATAACATAGTCCTCCGGCTATAGCACACCCGTCCCTTCTCGCCTCCCTAGCACCAGGTACGTCTGCACAACATCAGCCACCGGGCTTGCCCAACAACGCATACCCGCTCCCCTGCGGCCCAAACCTCTGCAAACAAACCCCGTATCAGCGCCCTCTCCCTCACACATCCCCAAACAAAAGGGCCACACACCTTCCCATAACACCTCGCGCAAAACGGCTCCCCCTCCCGATCGACCACCTTCCCGCTATCGAGCGTATGCCCGCACCCCGCGCACCGCAGGCACGCCTTGTGCCACGTCTTCCCCACCGCCTTCACCTGCTCCGCAAAGTACACCGGCTGCCCGCACCGCCCGCACCGCGGCGTGCCCCCGCCCCACTGCCGCCCCGTCATCGTCGGGCTCAGCGGGACCGCGGCGGACCCCCCGCCGAGGGCTGCGCCGTAGCGCGTGCCCGTCGCAGAGGGCGCGAGCGGCAGGGGAATCGTGCGGCGACCGCGGTCTGCGGGCTCGCTCGAAGGTGGGGCGGGGGACGATGTCTGCTCCTGCTCCCGCTCATGTGTTCCGGTTGCCGTCCCCGTCCCTCCCGCTGAGACCGCAGCATTTGGGAACAGCGGGATCGTACGCGGGAGTCCGCCCGCACCGCGCCCGACATGCGTCGGGGTCACCGCTGCGGCCGGGGCATGCATCGGCGGCACCGGAGTCGGCTCCCAATCTCCCTCATCTTTCTCCCTGTCCTTCTCTTCTTTGTCTTTGGCTTCTTCCTCTGCGCCTACCGCTTCGGCGACGCGCTGCATCTGCTCGGTCGCCTGTAGCAGCGATGCCGGGCGCGATCGCTGCTCCCTGTCCCGTCCGGGGCTCAGCGTGCGCGTCGGCCTCAGTAGCCCCGGGGCTGGAGATGAGTGTGGGCCAGGGGAGGCGTTGCGCTCGAGGGCGCCGCCGCCCGTGGCGTGCCGGCGGGCGGGCAGGGGCGGTGCTGCGCCGTTACCGTAGCCGTTGCCGTTCGTCCGTGTCTCCCCGTTCGCGTTCACGCTCGAGTTGTTGCGTGGGGGAAGAGCAGGCGGGGACGCGGCGCGGAGGGGCCCTCCGAGCTGGAAGGTGTTGGCGCGGACAGGAGAGGCGGGGGGAGAGTGGAGGCTGAGGCCGAGGTCGTCGCGGTGGGGGAGGTTGGCGTGGCGGAGGTCGCGCGTGCCGAAGAGCTTGACGTGACAGTTCTTGCTGGGGTTGCGGTGAGTGAGTATGTATTGCGAGAGATATATCAAGCATACCAGTAGGGCTGAGAACGCGTTAGTTGAAGTATGAGACGAGGGGAAATGGTGGCTCACCTCCTCATTGTGCTCAACCAGGGAGAAGGAGTCGAGGCGTTTGCCGCAGGACTTGCAGGCTAGGCATGGCTAGCGGGTGCATTTCAGTACCGCAGACGTGCACTCGTCCAATGCACGCTTACCTTGTGATAGAGCTAGGAGCGGATCAGCGCGAGGGATAGGTTGAGTGGACATGACGTCGTACCTTGCGCCCGGGGCCCATGATCTAGCCGAGCCGGGTGAGTGCTTGGCCTGAAGGTGAGGGAGGTGCGCGCACCTGTTCTGCGGCATAGACCGCCTTTGAGCATCGCGGGCAGATAGGCGTCCCTCCAAACGGATGCATAGTCGCAGCAGTAGCAGAGGCTCAGAGGCTCAGTCCGCCACCGCCCTCCACTGCGCCGCCGCACCGGACGGGCGCCGGGCCGAGCACCTTCCCCATAAGGGCCGGCTCTCGGGGATGACCGGATAACTCCCACGCGAGATGCGGAGATGGAAAATTGATGAGCGCTGAGATTTTTGCAGCGAGCGGCAGTAAGCGCCGGGATTTGAGGCGCATTGACGGGCGCGCGCATCTCTCCTCCATCTTTCCCTCCTCCTCCTCCCTCCTTCTCGTCTAGACCCACCCTCCCTCTCTTCTTCCCCCTCTCTCTCCACCAGCCATGTCCGACGACGAGCAGCACAACCACAACTTCGAGCAGGTCCGTCCGCCCATGCCCCGCGTGCGCACCGCCCGCGTACTCATGCTTTCTCCTACCCCGCAACACAGGCCTCCGCCGGAGCCTCGCTCACCTTCCCCATGCAATGCTCGGCCCTCCGCAAGAACGGCCACGTCGTCATCAAGGGTGAGCTCTCCCCTTCCCTCCCATCCGCCCAACGCGCAGAAAAAGCTGACTCGACCCGCGCGTTTGCTGCGGCACTCAGGCCGCCCCTGCAAGATCGTCGACATGTCCACCTCCAAGACGGGCAAGCACGGTCACGCCAAGGTCCACTTGGTTGCCATCGATGTACGTCCCCCTCTCCTCTCTCCCGCCCGCGCCCATGTTCATTTTTCTGCGCCCTTGTACAGATCTTCACCGGCAGAAAACTGGTCAGTAAAGGCACACCAAACAGACGCTGATAAGATCCCGATCTCACCGCCTCTTTGTTTACAGGAGGAGCTCTCGCCCTCCACCCACAACGTCGACGTCCCCAACGTGTTCCGCAACGAGTACCAGCTCGTACGTCGTCCCGATCTCCCTCGATCTGCCTTTCGCCCCGTGCTAACGACCGTCCGTAGGTGAACATCGACGACGGCTACCTCAACCTCATGTCCCAGGACGGCACCCCCAAGGATGACGTCAAGGTCCCCGAGGGCGATCTCGGCAAGCAGATCCAGGCCGACTTCGACGAGGGCAAGGACCTCCTCGTCACCATCATCTCCGCCATGGGCGAGGAGCAGGCCATCTCCTACAAGGAGGCCCCCAAGGGCTCGTAAGCGCGCGCGCTCCCTATCCTCTCTCCTTTCACTTTCTCCCACCCGGCTCCCCCCACCTTGCTGTTGTTGTGTTAGTCGTTAGGCATCAGTATCCGTAGCAGTACCCCATCTGTCACCGTGCATGTACCCACCACCCCCCGCCTCTGCGCGCCTTGTATCACCTCACTCCGCGTGTCATACAATGGAATGTCGCGTGGTTCATCCTACTAGGATCATCCATAGATGTCTCTGTTGCATTGCTGTGCGTGAGATATCGAGCGGTAAACGGAATCGATGGACGAGAGAGAGACGTCATGCATAAATATGTGAGCCCGACATACGCTCGACCAATCCGCGTCGTCCGTATACAAAGCACTCATCCATACATTCTCCGCCCGTCCAATCTCGACATACAAGAAACAGCCGTAACACTACTACCACTATCACCTCGCCGGGCCCAGCCCAGCAGTCGCGCGGACTCACGCCTCACATGGTGTTCACGACACCGATCATGCCGCCTCCAATCAACGCGGCGGCGGCAACGCTGACCACCGTGCCGAGCGTGGTGAGGCCCTGGCCGAACGGACCGTCCCAGTTCGAAGGGAGCGTGAGCGCAATGGGGGTCTGTGTGATGTCGATCGCGTGGCCGGTCGCGTTGCACGACGCAGCGTAGGCTATTGGTGCACAGCGTCAGTGAACGGTCGTCCCCCCAGTCCCAAACGCAAGCGCGGGCAGCGAGAAATACCGCAAGCGCATTGTCAATAGTTTCCATCGCGCCTCGAGCCCAACAGGAAGGCGCGATGAAAACGCAGTGAAGCAGAACGAGCCACTCACCGGTGAGGACGGCCGTCGAGCCCGCGCGCGGGTCCTGGGGGCGGCGGTTGTCGCTGAGCAGCTTCTCGAACATGCACTGCTCGCAGCTGACGACGGCGGGCACGGTCACGTTCCCGCACAGGCAGGCGTCGTCAGTCGAAGCGCACGCCTATGTCATAGTCGGTCAGCGTCCATGTCCGCGCACTCGGCGGAGGATGGAAGAGGGGCCGCGGGACGTACGTTGATTGCGGAGGTCGCGTTGTTGCACTGGGACGAGCACTGCGCAGCGCGTGTCAAAGTTGAGTCGAAGGCGCGAGCAGGAGTGAGGGGAAACGTACAGCAGCAAGGGCAGGGTCGACCGGGGCCAGGGCGTCGGTCAGGTTGACGGTCTGAAGCTCGCCGCCGAGCGTGATGTTAACGCCCAGAGCAAGAGCTGCCATCCCACAGTAACCATCAGCACTCGTCTTCATATTGTCATACTCGCGCCCACGGAGAGAGAGCTGACCTTGGCCGGCGAAGAGGGTGAGGAACGCAGCAAAGAGGAAGGAGCGCATCGTGGTGGTGGTTGCGTGAGAGCGAGAGTGTACGGGAGAGCGAGAGCAGAGAGAAAGCGAGTGCGAGTGCAAGCACAGAAGGGGCCTACCAGAGGCTGGTCGAAGAGAAAGACGGAGGAGGAGGGCGAGGAGGAGGAGGTGGTGGTGGCGGAGGGGAGGAAAGGGCAGGCGAGTGCGAGGCGCCCGCGCGCGGGAAGAACTGCCACTGCCATTCACCATAGCAATCTGAGCATCAGATCGAGGCCCCCCTGCCCGACCTCTCCGCCGTCTTATTCCTGCCAGCGTATGTCGCGCGCCGCATAACACACACGCGCGCATGAGTAGTCCTCGAAAGCAGGTCGATATACCGTAGTAGCTTCGTAATAATACACAGCGGCGCAGCCTACAGCGCACAGTCAACAGCTCCTCCCCCCATCTGCCATCTCCGCCGCCGCCCGCCCAGAGACAGAGCAACAGTAGCCCATCACGCTCGATGAGATGCCCTCGAGCCCTCCCATCGCCGGTATTCCCATGTCCAACCGCGCCCCGTCGCGCGCGCACTCTCAGTTCGCGCTCTCGCTCTTGGCCCGGTGCACGCTCCCCATGCGCCGTCGCACGACCAGCACCTCGTCGAACGCCTTCGGCTCGTACGCCCACGTCGCGTACAGCCGCGCGTCCGGCAGTGGCCGCGGCGGCTCTTTCTCCTTCTCCTTCCCGCCCCCCGCAACCCCGTTCGTACCTGCTCCCGCCCCGTCCTTGCCCTTCCCCAGGCCCGGCGTCGTCGCCGGCATCGGCGAGAAACTCGCGTTCCACGGCGCGTTCACTCCAGGGCCGTACGTGAGTTTCTGGCTCCCCCGCTGCAGCACTGGCGGGTGCCCAAGCCGCGTCGTCCGCGCATACACCGGGCCCTGATCGCAGCCACCGCACATGAGCTCTCTGTCCTCACGAGCGCCGCTCTGGAGGTACTCACCGACAACACCTGTCGCGCCAACTTCGGCAGCCGAGACCCGGGTTGACTGACTGTTGGCACCAGCCTCTCGCACGGCACGATGTTCCTCGGTGGCGGAGGCGGAAAGTTCGGCCTCTTGTCCTCCTCCTTCTCCTTGCCCTCAGGCGTACCCGGGCTCTTTCCAATGGGCACCGCGTAGCTCGGCGGCATTGGTGCGACCCGTGGTGGGTTCGGCGCAGTCGCCCCAAACAACGTCGTCGGCGCATCCCACCGTGGGTTCGCCTCCGAGTCCGCGAGGAATGCCAGCGCAGCACGGTAGCGCGCAGGGTTCACCGACGTCACTCGTGTTGACGGCGGGTGCGTGAGGATATGGTGGTACGCGCCCAGGAGCGCAGGCTGCGTTTGTGGAAGTGGCATCGATGATCGGTTCGACGAACTGTGGTCCGGAGGCGGCGCCTGCGGGAGGTGCCACGCTGGCTGTTTAGCCAACGTCGATTCTTCGTACGGGATGACCGTCAGGTAGTCCGCCGAAGGATTCGCAGAGGACGTTGTAGCGGCAGCCGCGACCTCCGCCTGCTGCAGTGGTGGCGTATTCGGTCTCTCCATCTTGACCGGATTCGCGGCGATGGCGGTTGGATCTGTAGTCGGCGGGGGACTCGGGGAGCGGCGTGGCTCGTCTGTGGGAAACGGGGGCAGGAAGTCGGGTATATAGTCTGGTGGGTGCCACCCTGCCGTCCTTTGTCGTTTGCGCGGGGGTGGCGAAGACGGGTTTGAGACTGGGGAAAGCGGGAGAGGGGGCGTCGGGGGCGGACGCGTCAAAGGGTCTTTGGGCGGCACGATCTCGGGCTCGCCCATCGTCACGTCCTCGTCTTCAGAATGGTGGTCGGCCATCTTCACATCCGCATGCACGCTCTGCTCGTCCGGAGTTTCAACCTCGTCAAAGTCGCTCTCCTCCTCCTCTTCGGAGGGAAGGTCGTCGGGGACGGGGCCCCAGTGCAAAGGTACGCGATCGTCAAGGTCGCCGCCGAGCCCAATAGCGAGTTGCGCTGTGTGCTCGCAGATAAGGACACGCTGCGCGCACGCGCAGGAGAGGGGACGCACCCTTGAGCTCGCTCAGGTCCTCGAGCCGCTTCGCGGACTGCATGGTGTAGCGCGCCATCTCCCTGCCCTCCGTGGCGCAGTACTCGGACAGCTCCTCGACGCTGGTGCCGAGCTCGTCCATGGCGTGCGCGGCATCGTTGATGGTGAGGCGCAACCTGCCCGCATGTTCGGCGTACTTTGCGCAGGTGGAGGCGAAGAGGGTGAGGTAGCGGGCGAGGAGGTCTGTGAGAACCTGGTTGGCCTGGGTGGACGAGCGGGCGAAGTTGTGGGCGTGGAGGGTCTTGACGGTGACGGACTCGAGGATCTTCTTCGCGCCGCTGTCCATCGAAGTAGCAAGAGGGGGCAGGGCAGCGAGCAGGCGGACGCGGACGGTGGCAGGAGGACTGAGCTTGAGCGTCGTTGGCTCCAACCAGCTCTAGCCGCATCCGGCGCTCGTCCCCGGGTTCAGGCTCCGACCGAACTCCACGCGCGCGGGGCTCGAAAGCGTGCACCCACGCTGAGTACACTGGTGGACGTCAGACGAGCAGCACTCGGCGGGCGATGTGGTGAATAAAATCAGGCGGCTCGGAGGCAATAGAGATCGACGAGCGAGACTGGGGGGAGGGGACGCACGTTGATGAGGGCGGGGGAGACGATGAGGGCGAGTGGAGAAAGATGCAGCCGCGATCATCTGCGCCTCCTCTTTCCTCCTCAGCCTTCCCCCTCCCTCTCTTCCTCCACACCGACGACGACGACGACGATGGACACATCGTCCACCACCGCGCTCTCCAGCGCCACCCCGCCCGCCCCCACCGGCTCGCCCGCGACCGCGAACGCCGCCGCGCCCAAGAAGGTGCTGCACTCCAAGCGCTCCTTCGGCACCAAGCACTCCCTCGCCCACAACCGCCCCGTCCTCGACTCCCCCGCCTACGACGCCTCCGAGGAGGACAACGACCCGCTCACCGACGACGGCGCCTCCGCTCTCTCCATCAGCGTCTCCCCCGCCCCCGCCGGCGGCCACGCTCACGGCCGCTCCTCCGCCTCCGCCCCGCGCCCGCGACGATCTCCGTCTCCGCCTTCAACCCCGCGAACCTCTCGCCGACGGACATCCAGGAGTTTGCCCGCGCGTGCATCGCCGGCACCGATCCGCTCGGCAGCGCGCGCCAGTACCGCATCAACCCCCCGCCGACGGACCGCCCCGTGCGCATCTACGCGGACGGCGTGTACGATTTGTTCCACTTCGGACACGCGCTGCAGCTGCGCCAGGCGAAGCTTGCGTTCCCCGCACCCGAGGGCGCGCCGCCGAACGTCATCTCCGGCGTACATTTGCTCGTGGGCGTGAACTCGGACGAGCAGTGTGCGGAGCACAAGAACCTGCCGATCATGACGCACGCTGAGAGGTACGTATACCGTTCACAAAATATGGGGATGGGACATTGAGATGTGGGCAGGTGCGAGTCTGTAAGACATTGCAGATGGGTGGACGAGGTCGTCCCGGAAGCCCCCTGGATCATTGACGCGGCGTTCATTGATAAGGTACGTTAGATTCCCTTCACAGTAACGGTTTGCATCGCGCGATTTGCGATGCATGGCATATTGCATCCGGCCGCTGCGTCATCGCAGCCAATGCATCTACCTACTTTGCCCCCGTCGTAAATATACGCTGATTCCTCCTCTACAGGTACGTTGATCAAGTGTGATCAGACTAGCTAGTAGAGTTCCTGACCTTCTACAGTACCAAATCGACTACGTTGCGCACGACGAGGACCCCTACGCCTCCTCCGGGCACGATGACGTCTACGCCTACGCCAAGAGCTTAGGTACCCCTCCCCTCCTTCCTCCCCTGCTACTTTGCGTACTGACACTCTCCTTCCTAGGCAAGTTCCTGCCGACACGACGCACCCCAGGAGTATCGACGTCCGAGCTGCTCGAGCGCATCGTGAGCGGGTACCGGCACAGGCTCTTCGACAAGAAGCTCGCGCGGATGGGCCACGCGGAGCTCATGGCCGAGGGTAGCGACTACGACGACAGCAGCGCTGCCCCGTCCGCGCGCGTCTCGCCCTCGCGCCGCCCCCGCCCGCTCCCCCAGTGACCAGTAACCATCGATGTGTATACACGGGGTACGGGGGTAATCGGTCGGTAATGCTGGGTATGGATGAGTTGAAGTTCAGAAGCTAAACGCGGGACTACGGGGGAAGAACGAAGTCTTGCACAGAAGAGACAAGTATTGTACACACGTGTATTGCCGCGAGATGCTTTGCGGGAGCTTGGATACTAGACGTGTATATACCGCATCAATACAAGACAAAATGGACCGCACAGTGCACAGGGAGCGTTGGACACCTTGCGAACGTAGTACTGGTATAGGCGTGGGGCACTGCCACGCGTTGGCTGCTTTCTCAAGCTCGTTCAACCACGACGACCATCGTGAATCCCGCGTCGAACGTCGCGATACGTGCCTCTTTCTCGATAATTGCTAACACCCTCAACGCTCACTTCAACGAAAGACTCACGCGACAAGAGCCCGCCGCCCTTTCCGAGTACGTCGCTGCAGCGGATCCTCTTGCGAGACCTTGTCACTCATTGCCGTAAAGCTCTCGCCGACATACCTGCCTGGATGCTTACCTGGCCCGGGTTGGAACACGACATCGCAGTACTGAAGCACAAGCTTCACCCCGAGTTGTACCCGGACCCAGGCGACGCCGCTGTCAAAGCCGTGCCGCCACCCGAGGTCGACACCGAGTCTCCTGAATACCTTTACAACGCAGGAAAGATCACGCGGGAAGAGTGGAGGAAAGCTGTCAATGAAAGGCACGTCGCCAAGTTCGGGCCTACCCCGGAGTCGTCCGGTCCTATCGAGGTTCTATACTCTGCATCATCCCCCCCTTCGATCTCACCGGAAGAGGTGCTACGGCTCACGCGCAAGGACTCGCTCCCCCTTCCTGGCCACCCTGACGGCTTCACCGTCCATCGCATTACCGAGAATCTCGTCGTAAAAGCTGCCGAGGATGTCCAACTGGTCGAAGCGCAGACAATGGACTACGTGCGCGCCCACACCAACATCCCCGTTCCTACTGTGCATCTCGTGTTCACCCTGGGCGAAGGATTCATGAAGCAGACGTTCATCGTCATGGACTGTATCGCCGGCCCCACCTTGCAGTATCTGTGGCCGACTCTTGACGAGCCCGCCCGCACGTCGATACTCTCGCAACTGCGGGGGTACATCAATGAACTGCGCAGCCTCCCCCCTGATACCGATGTACCTGGAGTCATCGACGGCAGTGGCATGTGCTATGGACGATGGTTCTCCGAGTCGGGCGTAGGCCCGTTCCCGACCCACGCAGCCCTCGTGAACTGGTGGAATCGTATGCTCCCCTGTCCTGGCGACTGGGACTACCGGGGCGTCGACAGCAGGTTCGATGCCGACCAGCCACTCGTGTTCACGCACGGCGACTTCAATCCGCGAAACCTCATCGTTCGTGACGGTGTCGTCTGGATTGTCGACTGGCAGTTGGCCGGCTGGTACCCGTGGTACATCGACCCCACCCAGATTGCGACAGACGTCGGCTGTCCCGAGTATCCCACACCAAAGGACTGGGCGGCGTCGGTGCTGCCCTTCTTCCCCGATTCCTCGCGCGAGCTGCACATGTTCAAGGCTATCGAACATAACATCATCCGCTGGTTCATCGTGGATCGGTTCGCTATCAAGCCTCCTGAGGATACCACTCCCTGCACGGCGTCGACTTATGATGCATGAGCTTGGCGAGGCAGCTCAATTCCATTGTGCTGCGTACGTGGTACATACTCAGAGTGTACACGTTCCGATGGTTCCCGCACTTCTGCTCCGCTCGCTCGGCCGTTGATTCTACTTGTACGCACATTTCGATATCACCACGACGTGTTGTAGCTCGTCTCCACGGCTCGGCGGTATTGTTGTGGGTGTAGAATGCCCGGCTGCTACAATATTGATATGAAAGATTGGCAGCACTGAAACGTCCGGTCCGATAGCTGATAGCACAATCAAACCGCAAAGCATATGCATGAAGTGCACTCGGCTGAGTATCCTGGGGAATCATTCACCTCGTCTCTAAGGGCCTGGTCGGCTGCCCGTGATAAAAAAGTCACGCCTGCCAAAATATTGATCACATCCGATCCAAAGTTCACAGGTGAACAAGCTCCGGTGGCTGGCGCCGGATTTCGGCCTGTCTTCGGCAGTTACCGAACCTCAGCCGCGAGCCCTCTTGTTAGCGCTGGCTACTGGGCACTTGCCCCCACGAGTAGTTCGTCACCCTTGCGTGTTCGAGTCCGTTATCTCGGGTACTACTCGGTACAACGCACGAGGCCGTAGGCGCCCATATATACAGAGACGGCCATAATGATCCTGCCACCCCCCAATCAGCGCCTATTTCAGTGCATAGCGCGGAATCAAAGTAAAATATAAACAACCTGTATACACGTATATAGAGTGTAGTCCCTTCAGTATATAATGCAATAAACAGTAGAAAGATCTGGGGACTTCCTAGTGAGTTATTTGTAGTTGAACAGTGAGGCCCACTTTTCGACCACGTAACTTTTGATACCAATTTAGAATATTTGGGCCCTCCTGCAATATCAGAGGGGTGTATGCACCAGGGGAACATGCTTATCAGTAGGCATATGCCATGCCTTACATGTACTGGGATGATTGTAGCAGTGCTTGAGAAATAAAAAATATGAGTGAGGCAGAGATATTCACACCTAGACTGTTGTGTGCTATAGTCAAATCCCTTCAGCTGGGCAGAAAATATACCCCAATGGAGAGGCCCCTAGGAGCTCTACAAAGGTGTATATAAGCTTGAGTGAAAGATGGCCACAGCTCTGAATAATTCTCAATAATACGTTAAAATTATGCACCTCAAAGACATGAGTATTATTGATCCAGAATGGACACTATGGCTCGAATTTTAACAATGGTAGATGACACACCATCTTATGTGCTTGAATATATTGAAACAGAGTGAGGTCATTCATCACAAAGCTCACAATGCTGCAATGTATACAGGTATGACTTTCAACTCCTGCAAAGTTCATATTGAATGGCTCACTACACCTGAGACAGGATAGATCTCCCAGGATTAAAATGAATGCTGGAAAGGCCTGCATCCTGGGAATTATGTGCAGCTTGCTTGAGGTCAAGCGCCCCAGTGTAGCATTCTCCAGAAAGTAAACAATGTGCACACCTCCAGGGGCGAGAGGGTATTATTGAGAATTATTCAGAGCTGTGGCCATCTTTCACTCAAGCTTATATACACCTTTGTAGAGCTCCTAGGGGCCTCTCCATTGGGGTATATTTTCTGCCCAGCTGAAGGGATTTGACTATAGCACACAACAGTCTAGGCGTGAATATCTCTGCCTCCCTCATATTTTTTATTTCTCAAGCACTGCTACAATCATCTCAGTACTTGTAAGGCATGGCATATGCCTACTGATCAGTATGTTCCCCAGGTGCATACACCCCTCTGATATTGCAGGAGGGCCCAAATATTCTAAATTGGTATCAAAAGTTACGTGGTCGAAAAGTGGGCCTCACTGTTCAACTACAAATAACTCACTAGGAAGTCCCCAGATCTTTCTACTGTTTATTGCATTATATACTGAAGGGACTACACTCTATATACGTGTATACAGGTTGTTTATATTTTACTTTGATTCCGCGCTATGCACTGAAATAGGCGCTGGTTGGGGGGTGGCAGGATAATTATGACCGACTCTGTATATTCCTCCCCTCTCCTACCGCATACCTCAGTTGGTTCACATCCATCTGAGGTATGTCTCCCCCGCGTTTCCCTCCATCCTCATCCATACTCATGTACCTCGGTAGCTCCGTCTGACTGGCATCCAGGTACATATATATAGAGTTGGTTCACATCCATCTGAGCTCCGTCTGACTGGCATCCAGGATCTAACAGGTTATGAGCCTTTCGGTTTGATCCCCGGAGATCACCTACCTCGATTGCCAAGACGCCGTGAACCCCGCACCCACAGACGTGTGCCTTTCCGCGCTTTCCCTGCGTTCGTTGCTCCCTCAGTTTTTCCTCGCGTTCTCCCCTTCGCCGTCGCTCTCGACGCTCTCCCCCGTCGGCGGACGGTTCGTTTTACCCCTTCACATTTTTTCAACATGTCACCTGGCGGTGACACCTCGCACGATCTGGCCGACGCCATGGGTTCTTCGGTCCGTTCCCCGGACTCCACCCCCACGGGGACCCCGGGCTTCTTCTCCGCCGGCTCTGCCACGGCCGCTGTCGATCTCGATCCCGATCCGATCACCAAGTGCCAGATTCCCGCGAACCTCCTCAGCAAGTTCGCCGCCGACGACCTCCTCGATCTCACACTGGGCAACTACCGCGCGTGGTCCCGCCGTGTTCGCGACATCCTGTCCGTCTGCGGCGATCTTGAGGAGTACCTCGATGCCGACTCCGTCTGCCCCGATCGCGTGACTCGCGCCAAAAGCGCTAAGGCCTGGACCCAGAACAATCACCACGTTCTCTTGTTCATTCGCCTTCAGTGCTCCGACAACGAGCGCGAGCACATCGCTTCGATCACCTCGGCGTCCGCCCTCTGGACTTTCCTCTACGATCGCCACCTCAATCGCGGTCCTCACGCTCAGGTTCTCCTTCTTCGCGACCTTCTGAAGCTCCAGTTCGACGGTACCAAGGCGCTCGTTCCCCAAGCTCATCACTGTGTCACTGTCTGCCGCCAGATCATCGCTATGGGCCATCTCAACGACGAGTCTCTCGGCAAGGTAGCCCTTCTCCATATGATGCGTGACTCCCTTCCTGAGCTCCAGCGCGCTATCGCCGACTCGCTCTCACGCGCGACTACCGCCGTTCCCTACGCTGTCGCTGACATCATCAAGCGCATCGAGCTCGAGCAGGCCCTACGCGACGACGGCAAGCCCTCGTCCGGTCTCAGTACCGACGCCGCTATGTCCGCGCAGCCCCATCGTCCCGGCGCGCGCGTCCCTAAGCACTGCAGCAACTGTAAACGCAATGGTCATGTCACCGCTGACTGTTTCCAACCCGGCGGCGCCATGGAGCACCGCCGTGCCGAAGTCGAGGCGAAGATCGCCGCTCGTCGTGCGGGCCGCCCTGGTGCCCAGGCGCCTTCTGCCGGCGCTCCCAAGAAGCTTTTTGACGCCTCTGGCAAGGCCTATTACCTGTCTGCTGTCGCTCCTGCTGCTGCCGCCGCCGCTCCTGAGGCCGCCCACTCTGCGGCTTCTATCGTTGAAGTTCTGGACGACGCTCCCACTCCGCTGCCTGCCGATGAAATCCCCACTGAGTGGCTGTCGGCTCTGGATACTCACGGCGACACCGCGTACGAAGCGTATCTCGCTGTCACCGGCCCTCTGCGCGTCTCCGCTTCTTGGGACGTCGCCTACTCCGCTGGTGCTGCTTCTGTCGACCCCTTCCTCTTCGACTCGGGTGCCTCCACTCATATCAGCCCCGTGCGCACGGACTTCAGTGAGCTCGCTTCTATCACTCCGCGCGGGATCCGCGGCGTCAACGGCAGCGTGATCTATGCCACCGGTATCGGAAAGATTCGCCTGTCCCTCGGCCGTGGCAAGCATCTGATCCTCGACCACGCACTCTACGTCCCTGCCGCTTCTGTGCGCCTCATCTCCGTCCGCGCCCTCTGCGACGGTCCCCATGGCTACACTGTCGGCTTTGATGCATCCGGCGTGACTCTCCGCCACCGTAGCGGCGCGACCTTTTTCACTGGCTCTCGCATCGGCCGCGGCTTGTACTCGCTCTCTGGCTCTCCGCCCACTGTCGACTCTGCACTCGCTGTCTCTGCTGTGCCGACCCTCGAGACGTGGCATCGCCGCCTCGGCCACGCGAACTACCGCGCGACGTATACCGTCGCCTCTCAGGTCCGCGCCTCCGGTACGCCCGTTAACCTCTCCTCCCTCCCTCCGAAATGTGACCATTGCATCATGGGCAAGCAGACTCGCTCGCCCGTGCCTAAGGTCAGGGAGGGGATCAGGAGTTCGGAGCGTGGTGGTGTGTTCTTCATAGACGCGACTGGCGACCAGTGTACCCGTTCGGCTAGCGGCAACATTTGCTCGCTCGACATAATCGATGATTTCTCATCTTATGGCTGGGCTATTCCGGTTTCCTCCAAGGACGCGTGCTCCATCCAACTTCGTGCTTTCCTCATTGCTCGCCGCGCCGAAGGCTGCCCCATTCGTCGTGTTGTCACCGACAACGGCGAATGCAAGACCAAGGAAATCGTCGCCGTCTGCGAGGACCTCGGAATCCACTTCGAGTTAACCGCCCCCTACACTTCCGCTCATAACGGGAAGGTCGAACGCGCGCACCGCACCTATCTCGGGAAGTCGCGCGCTATGCGTCTCGCCTCTAATGTCCCGGAGAACCGCTGGGATGAGTTCTACATCACCGCCTGCTATTTGTCTAATCGTACGCCTTCCGCTTCTCTTCCTCGTGGTATCAGCCCCTACGAAGCTTGGTTCGGCAAACCTCCCTCCCTGCGTCACCTTCGCGAGATTGGTTCTCGTGCTTTCGTTCATATTAATACTCACAACCCTAAACTTCGCGCTCGCTCTTTAGAATGTGTTCTTATTGGTTATGGCTCGAATTCCAAAACTTATCGTTGTTATCATCCCCCTACTCATCGCGTCATCGCATCTTTTCATGTTTCCTTCATTGAATCTCACGAGTCGTCCGCCACGCCCCCCGTCTCTGCGGTACCTCCCCCCGTCCTTCCTTCCCCATCCCTCTCCGTGTCTTCACACGACCTTGTTATTCCTTGGCCTGACGACCCTTCTTTTGCCCCCTCCGTTCCGCACACTGCGCCTCCCCCACCTCCTTCTCTTCTCCCCGCCGCGAGTCCCGTCGCGTCCCCCACCTCCGAGCCGGCGCCTGCCGTGCCCGTCGCGCCCGCGCGCGATCATGTGATCGCGTCGTCTGCGGCTGACGCCCCCTCCCTCCCTGTCGCGCCTGGCCCGCGCACGTCCTCTCGTGTTCGCCAACCTACGGAGCGTCGCGCCCTAGCTGATGACCTTCCCTGGGTGTCCGCGCTTGAGCGCGCTGTGGCTGACTGTCGCGCTAGCGCCGCTCGCGTCGCCGCCGCCCGTGTCGAACGCCAGGAGGAGCGCATCGAGCAGGACCTTGCCAACTGGACCGAGCTTGATCTTGCCCTGGCAGCCACTCTCCAACTCGACAGCTGTTACGACGGTGATCCCACATCTCTGAAGGACGCTCTCGCTAGCCCTTTTGCCGCCGACTGGCGCAAGGCCCTAGAGGAGGAGTTCGCCTCTATCAAAGATCTCAACGTCTACAATCTCATCCCTCGCAGCTCTGTTCCAGGCACCCGCCGCGTCATGCACGGCAAACCGGTCTTTCGTCTAAAACGCGACGAGCATGGGAACCCTGTCCGCTTCAAAGCACGCTGGGTCTGTAAGGGCTATGAGGCCGTCTGGGGTCAGGACTATTACTCTACGACGTCTCCGACAATGCGCCTGGAGTCTTTCCGTGTCCTCGTTCACCTTGCTGCTGCTCTCGGCTGGCTACTCCTGCAGATCGACGTGAAGACGGCGTTCCTCTATGGTGCTCTCCCAGCCAACGAGATCTGCTACATGGAGCAACCCCGCGGCTTCGAGGTTCCTGGGCGCGAGGACTGGGTCTGGGAGCTGCGCAAAGGCTTGTACGGCATGCCTCAGGGTGGTCGCACGTGGAACCGTACGATGCACGACCATCTCGTCTCTGTCGGTTTCGAACGTGTCCCCAGCGAGTACTGCTTGTATCATCGAACCACCTCCGAAGGCACCGTGATCACTGGTGTTCATGTCGACGACTTCCTTGCCATTGCTAGCTCTCCTGCCGCCGGCGAGCAGTTCAAGGCCGATCTTCACCGTGCCTGGACTATCTCTGACCTCGGCGAGGCTCGCTTCTGCATTGGCATCTCCATCGAGCGCGACCGCGAGACTCGCACGGCACGTATCTCCCAAACCGCTCTGATTGACCGCGTTATCTCTCAGTTTGGTCTCGCGGACGCCCACCCTGTCGTCACCCCCATGGAGACCGACGTCAACCTCTCCCGCAGAGAACATTCCCCCAAGACCGACGATGAGAAGCTCGCCGCGCAGTCCTGGCCGTACCGCGCCCTTGTCGGCAGCCTCAACTACATCGCTGTCGGCTCCCGCCCCGATATCGCGTTCGCCGTCCAGCAACTGTCCCAATTCCTCGACTGCTACGGACGCGCGCACTGGGAAGCCGCAAAGCGCGTGGTACGCTATCTCAAGGGCACTCGCACTCTCGCTCTCCACCTCGGCGGCTCTCGTCCTGCGTTCTTACTGGGCTACACGGACTCAAACCATGCCCGCTGCGTCGATTCTCGCCGGTCTATTGGCGGCTACTGCTTCTCGCTGGGCTCCGGCATGGTCTCTTGGGCTGCTCGTAAACAAGGCGGCGCTTCCGACTCGACCACTGAGGCCGAATACGTCGCCGCGTCCGAGGCATCAAAAGAAGCCGTTTGGCTTCGCAGTGTCCTCGCGTCCATCGGCCACCCCCAAGCTCGCCCGACTCCGCTCGCTGTCGACAACAATAGTGCCATATCCCTCACCGGCGACCCGACGCACCATACGAAGACGAAACATATCGACGTTAAATACCACATAATCCGCGACTACGTCTCTACCGATCAGCTACACGTCCACTGGCTCCCGACTGATGACAACGTCGCCGACATCTTCACCAAGCCCCTCCCCGGTCCCAAGTTCTGTATCTTCCGCGGCTGCCTCGGCCTGCGCTAGCCTGCCAGGAGGAGTTCTCACACGGTCTCACCGTCGAGGAGGAGTTTCTGGGCTGTCTCGTTGGATCGTGTTCCCTCAGTGCTCTTTCCTCGCTCATCACTCACGCTACGTCTGTCACACTATGTTGTCCCACTCACGCTCATTACGATAGTTCCCTTCCCTTCCTCTTTGCGTTGATCTCCTCGTCGAGGAGGAGTGTTCGAGTCCGTTATCTCGGGTACTACTCGGTACAACGCACGAGGCCGTAGGCGCCCATATATATATTCCTCCCCTCTCCTACCGCATACCTCAGTTGGTTCACATCCATCTGAGGTATGTCTCCCCCGCGTTTCCCTCCATCCTCATCCATACTCATGTACCTCGGTAGCTCCGTCTGACTGGCATCCAGGTACATATATATAGAGTTGGTTCACATCCATCTGAGCTCCGTCTGACTGGCATCCAGGATCTAACATTGCGAGCACTCAAAAAAGGGTGTATAGTATTCAGGCAATGTAAAAATCTAAACCCAACTGTTCTTGGGTTCAGAATGTTCGAAGTGGCAGCAAAAGACACTCTGCAGGTAGAGAGTGACAGTGGGTTACTCGTAGGTGACTCTGCGTGACAATGGGCGTCTCCGGAGCTCGCCCCCGCACCGCCGGCGTTCACATTTGATCATATCACCTGTGACTTTTTGATCACGGGCAGCCGACCTGGCCCTAAGTTCTGCATGGGCGTCGCGAAATACACAGGCTTCTTGCCCGTCCGCTCAAGTATGCACGTCATCCCGTCCCGGAGGAAGAACTCCTCTACGGGCAGGATGTCCTCCAGCCGGTTACGATGTTATGTACTACTAAATACGTCTGCCTATTACGGTAAATCGGGAACGGCATGCGCATATGGCCACCGACTGTAGCGGTGCTTCCTCGAGCTCAGCCACCTTGACCGCCCTTTGCCCTCCCAATCCCCTGAAGTACGCGAGTATAAGGCTCATAGCTTTACTGAGCGTGCTACAGTAGCGAGCTTGGGCACCAGGAGGCACGCCGTCCGCGCACGAGGGAAGGATCCAGACGACGCGCCGTGATCTGCAGCCGCCAGAGCAGCAGTACTTCGCGACATGCTCTTTTCCTCAGTTCTGCCGTTGAACAACTCATGACAATCCGGCGCTGAATCAACTGATCATACCCTTGCGCGCGATTGCCCTACAGTAGTAATAAGGGAGACTTGGTATGCTGCACATGTCGGACGCCGGCGGCATATGGCGGGGGGCACTGCCACCGGAGGCACTTCGCAACACCACTCCAACACCACTCAGACTCTCGTCCAACCGTGCTTTGACCAAGTACGACGACCATCCCGCCCAACAAGCACACCGCGGCCAATCACCTAGCCCTCGTCTTAGCCTTCTCTCATACTCTCTACCTCCGTTTCAAGCATGCCCCCGCCCGCCCTCGTGAAGGACTCCACCGATTTGAAAGCCCCGCGATCCGATTCGGGTACGTCGTTGTAGCAGCTGCCACCTGCGAGACTTCGTCACTGATTGGTGTCCAGGGCTCGAGGACATACCTGCATGGGCTTTCAAATGGCCCAAACTGGTACACGACATCGCATTACGCAGGCATAGGCGCAACCCCAAGCTATACCCACACCCAGGCGACGCCCCAGTCTCAACCGTGTCCCCACGCGAGGTCGATACCGAGTCTCCCGACTATCTTTACAATGCTGGAAAGATCACATACGGAGAGTTCAAGAGGCGTATCAACGCAAGATACATCGCCAAGTTCGGGCCTATACCCGAGCCGCCCGGTCCTATCGAGGTCCTATACTCCGCGTCATCTCCTCCTTCCATCACCCCGGAGGAAGTGCTCGAGCTCATGCGCAAGGACTCGCTCCCTCTTCACGGCCATGCAGACGGCTACACCGTGCATCGCATCACCGAGGACCTCGTCGTCAAAGGAGCCGAGGATATTAAACTAGTCGAAGCGACGACGATGGATTACGTGCGCGCCCGCACCAACATCCCCATCCCGACCGTGCGCCTCGTGTTTAGCCGGGGCGTAGGCTACATGAAGGTGACATACATCGTGATGGACTGCATCGCCGGCCCCACCTTGCAGCATCTCTGGCCGACTCTCGAGGAGCCCGCCCGCACGTCGATACTCGCGCAACTGCGCGGGTATATCAACGAGCTGCGCAGCCTCCCTCCCGATACCGACACGCCCGGCGTCATTGATGGCAGCGGCATGTGCTACGGGCGTTGGTTCTCCGAGTCGGGCGTCGGTCCGTTCCCGACCCACGCGGCCCTCATCAACTGGTGGAACCGCATGTTCCCCCGCCCCGACGAGTGGGCCTACCAATGGCAGGGCGTCGACGACAGGTTCGACACCAACCAGCGGCTCGTGTTCACGCACGGCGACTTTAACCCGCGCAACCTCATCGTGCGCGACGGCGTCGTCTGGGTCGTCGACTGGCAGTACGCCGGCTGGTACCCATGGTACATCGATCCTACCCAAATCGCGACAGATACGGGCTCCTGCGAAAATCCCACGCCGGAGGACTGGGCGGCGTCAGTACTCCCATTCTTCCCCGATTCCTCTTGTGAGCTCCGCATGTTCAAGGCTATCGAACCGAACATTATGCGTTGGTTCATTGTGGATCGGTTTGCTGTCAAGCCTCCTGAGGAAACCACTCCCTGCACGGCGTCGACTCATGATGCATGAGCTTTGCGAAAGAGTTTGATCCCATCCTACTACGCGGGTGTACCTGTTCAGGATACACACATCTTGAAAAGAAGTTCCAGGACTACCCGATGGCACCCACATGTCCGCCCACCTCGCCCCTTCGTTGATTCAAGTTGATTCTATTTGTATGTACATCTCGATACTAGCAGCGCTTCTGATACACAGTCTGCTACCGCGCCGTACTAGAAACAACCACTATCAGGCGACTTCAACCCGCAAAGGGAAGTGGCATTGAATAATTCGTATTCACAGCGTATAGGTATCTGTGCGAGACACCGCGAACCCCTGCTCCGCTATCTGCAACTTGGGGAATTCGCAAAAGAGCCTAACGAGTGGACTAAGGGGCGGGTTCTGCAAAGATTTGACGCATGATTCCAAGGAGCATGCAACAGGTCGTGGGAGTAGGATGTGAGCCAAGCTGAACGTTGTTAGCCGGATGCACAATGACGACGTGTGGCACTGCCACCTGGCTCTGAACCACACTCGCCCCCACCCGTCTCTCTCATTCCACGACTACTTCTCGCCGCCGCCCCGGAGAGGCGCCGTATACATGGTCACTTCTACGGCACGACTGTGATTGACCTGATATAATCGCCCAGGGTTTGACTCTACTACAGTCGCAGTGGGGAGCTGACCCAGTTCTAGTTGACGGCGGCTCTTGGTCTTCAATTAGCCAGAGTTCGACACGTATTACAGAGATAGCGCAGTGGCCTGGTACTCAACATCCTGACAGCGGACCAACTGGTATCAAACTATGTGCGGTCGATACTCCCTAGGCGTCCCAGTAAGACATATCTCTTCGGACACCGGGTGACCGGGCCATACTCATCTTCGACCAACGCCGTCCGCCGCAGCATGAGGAGATCGAGCAGCTGCACGGGTACAACGTACACGTCGGCGAATGGGTCGGCCGCAACAACTTTGTCCCGAGGTATGCCATTGCCCACTAGACGGTACTACTCTAGTTGTTTTGGAATGCCACTGACTAATGACCGTCTGTATTCACAGACACAATGTTGCGCCACGCTCACAAGCTCCTGTAATCCGCCGGCGTGCTCAAGGAGAGGATCCAGGGCCTTCGAGCTCTGATCCTGTTTCTGAACATGCCCCTCAGCCGCCGGCGTCGCAGGTCGAGACGTCCACGCCGTCGCTCTATGTCCAGCCCACATCCGACACTCCTGGGTCTACCCCTGCGAGGGCTGACGAGACCTTGATCCTACACACGATGAAGTGGGGCCTCGTCCCGCACTTCAGCAAACACGAGGACAAGTCCCTCAACACAATCAACGCGCGGAGCGAGGCACTCATCGAGGGCAATGGCGGCATGTGGGCGAGCATCAAGGGCAAGAAGCGTTGCGCTGTCGTCTGCGAGGGGCATGTCTTGCCCTACGTCTCTTCGCTTCCAGGAGCTGACATACGTACGCTCGGCCCACAGGTACTACGAATGGCTAAAGAAGGGAAAGGAGCGGCTGCCCCACTTCACAAAGCACAAGGACGGCCGACTGATGCTCCTCGCCGGGCTCTGGGACTGCGCTGTTCTCGAAGGTCTGCACGCGCTCACCCGTCAGAAAGTGCGCCATCTCCTGACCCAGGGTCGGTATCGAACAGGTAGTACCGAGCCCTTGTGGACATTCAGCATCGTGACGACGGATGCATGCAAGGAATTCAGCTGGCTGCACGACCGCCAGCCCGTCATCCTGCCCGACGAGACCGCGCTCGCCACCTGGCTCGACACCTCCTCGGGGAAGTGGACCCCAGAACTGACAAAGCTCTGCGAGCCTTACCACGCGGCCGACCATCCCCTCGTCTGGTACGCGCCACACATCCTTGCAGCGGCATATCCGGGATCCGCTCGCGCACCCGGCGGCGATCGTCGCCTGATGGCATGCTGACTTTGAATGCGCCGGGACAGCTACCAAGTGCCGAAGGAAGTCGGCAAGATAGGCACGGAGTCGCCTACGTTTGTGCAGCCCATCCAGGACCGCAAGGACGGCATCCAGGCCATGTTCGCCAAGCAGCAGAAGCAGCAACAGTCACAACCGACGACGTCGGCGCCCCCCTCGACGCCCCCGAAACGTACCCAGAAGCGCAGCGCATCGCCGGCGGACATCAAACCAATCGTGGCCACAGCGGGCGACCGCCCGGCGAAGAAGGCGAAAACGGAGAAATTGAACACGTGGGAGGACGATTCGGACGTCGAGTACGTCGACGATCCGCCGCAAGAGAGTGCTGCCGCCGACAGCGAGGACAAGAAGGTCGGGCCCGTCCTGTTCGCATTCCACCCGGACGTATGCTCATCTTCAGAACAGCCCGCGACATCGTCAACCCCGACATCAGGTGAAAAACAAGTTTCGAAGGTTGCATCTCTAAAGGAGACTCCGCACAAGGTAGGCGCGGGGGCAATCAATACAGTTTTCATCAAATCGCTCACTTCCTCATGTCAGGCAGAGAAGGCGGGGTCTAACAAAGCTCCGAAGGTGGGCTCATACCAAGTAGCCGTGTGGACGCACACTGACGGCGCCGCTCCAGAATTCATCAACACCGCGCAAATCGAAGACTGCCACGCAAACCGGCGACTCGTCCGCGAAGATCACTTCCTTCTTCGCCAAGAAGTAGACAGCATTCTCCCACGTTGTACCATATTGTACCATACAGTAGCTCGCACAGATGCTTCTTGCCCATCTCGGCTCTGATTGAGCGAGACAGATACCGGACGCTGCACTAAATTGCTCTGCAGCTGCTCGGTGACCATGCAGACTCGCTCGACGATCCCACGCAAAACGCACTGTCTTTACGCGGCATTCTTTGCATCAGCTCGCGAGTCGTCGCGGCCGATTACATCGTAACGTACAGAGCGCGACGAGAGTGGAGGAGAGACACGACAACAGGACAGAACAGTATTGGGAGATTCAGAAAGATAGACACAGAAAAGAAAAGAAAGAGACGGAGATGAGAGTAAGACACAGACAGGTCACAAGGGAGAGGGGGAGAAGGAGACACAGAGACTCGGGGGCGCGCGAAACACTTGAGCAGCAGAAGCATGAGCAGCACTTGTACGTAGCATCAACCAGTAACTACCGTCGTATCGTACTTTGTATGGTACCTGCGTCCGCACCGTATCCAGCGATCAGCATTTCCACATTTCCTTCGGACGCACGTCCTACTGCCAGTACCCCTGCTGCTGGCGGGGCTGGTACGAGTAGAACGTGCTGCCGTCCGAGCCGCCCTGCGGGTAGCCGAGGTGTCCCTGCGGGCCCTGGCCCTGCGGCTGCTGGCCTTGGCCGCCCTGCGGGCCACCCGCCTGGCTCGCCGCAAAGCGCTGCGCGTAGAAGCTGCCCTGGCCGGGCTGCTGCACGCCGCCGCGGCCCTGCGGGCCCTGACCGACGCCGACGCCCGCCTGTCCAACGCCCACACCCGCGCCGACGTCCTTCACGCCGACGTTGCCGCCGTACGGCTTGTACGCAGCCTCGGGCGAGCCCCCGGTGGCGCGCTGGCCGAGCGGGGGTCCGGACGAGGGCCCGGTCGACTGCCCGAGGCCCATGAAGCCCTGGATGCCCTGCGAGCCCGAGCCGTACAGCGACTGGTGCTTGCCGTACTCGGACGACGGCAGGCCGCTGCCGACGTTCACGTTCTGGCCGACCGAATGCTGCGCGTGGTGCTGGTACCCGAGGTCATCGTAGGTGTTCGACGGGTGCTGTTGGCCGTACAGGCCCTGTCCGTACGGCGACTGCGGCTGCACGGCGCTCGGGCCCTGCTTCGTCGCCGGAGAGGGGGCGGACTGCGGACCCGGAGGGCCCTGGAAGACGGTGGGATACTTGACGAACGGCTGAGGAACGGTGTAGCCGGAGCTGTAGGGCTGACCGTAGTACTGGTTCTGGGGGTAGGGGTAGTAGTAGGGGAGCGGGGGAGGGTACTGCTGGGGGCCCTGCCCTGCGTTGGGTTGGCCCTGGCTGCTAGCCTGGGAGGAGGGAGGATGTTGCTGAGAAGACTGAGCACTGGCAGGAGGGAGACCAGGGGCGGCATGAGGCTGCTGGGAACCGGGCAGGCCCTTGAGGTCGTCGTGACCTAGGACACTGCGGTTGCCAAAGCCTGTGGGGCCGGAGTAGGAGTCGTAGAAGTTCTGCTGCTGCTGCTGCTGCTGTTGTTGTTGCTGCTGCTACAATAATAACCATGAGTGAGGACGAAGCATCCAAGAATTCAAGCGATAAGAACGTACCCTTTGGTTGTCACCATAGCCGTAGTCCGCACCGCCGAAGTTGCCGAGGTGCGAGCCCTGAGCCTGGTGCTGAACCTGCTGGTTCAGCTGGCCGAACGAGCCATAAGGGCTGTCCTGGTTCTGGCCGGCAGGCGGCGTAGGCGCGTGGAAGTAAGGCGGCTCGGGCTGGCGGAAGTAAGACGACGGACCACCGCCGAGGTTCTGCGCTTGGGTAGCCTGCGGCTGCTGAGGCTGCGAGACGGGTGCCGCATGCTGCTGTTGAGGCTGAACCTGGTCAAGGTGCGTCGAAAGACCGTGCTGGCCGTAGGCGTGGTGCGACTGTGTCTGCGGTTGCTGGCTCTGGTGGCTCGCAAGCGACTGCTGGGAGAGGGCTTGTGCCTGCTGAGAGTAAGGGGAGATGGCGGAGGTCGTGGTCGAGGAGGGGAGAGACGTCTGAGCGGAGAGAGAGGGTTGAGTGAGGGATGCGGCGAGCGTGGGTTGTTGTTGCTGTGCAGCAATGTGGGGAGGTTGAGCGGGCTGCTGAGGCTGCTGAGCTTGCTGCTGCTGTTGAGGGAGGGAGTTCTGGAATAACGATCCAGACGTAAGAGGTGCCTGCACGGGAGGCGAAGCGACAGGTGCAGCAGATTCCTGAGGGGGAGGTGCAGGAGCAGCGACAGGCTCCGGAGCAGCCGGCGGAGCAGGCTTCTGCTCAACGGGTGCAGGTTCGTGCCTACATGGATGTGAGCAAATGATCTGCATCTGATGCATGGAAGCAACCTACGAGTCGATGTCCTCTCCACCGAGGCTCAAGCTGCCGAACTGCATACCGATCTTCTCAAGCCCAGAGCCGAAGCTCGCAGGCATGACGACAGGCTGATCAGTCGTCTTGAATTTGGGTGCACGGTGCGAAATGGGAGTGGCGCGCGCCTGGATCGACGGCGTGAGAGGCTTAGGAGGGAGTGCTGCAGGCAACTCCGGAGAGACCTGCTGCGGCACAACGGGCGACACTGAGGGAGCAGCACGCTCCGGAGCAGGCTCCTCGACAGCCTTCGGCTCGGGCTGAACGGGTTTCGGCTCTTCCGCGACAGGCGCCGGTTCCGCCGGTTGTGCCGGACGTGGCTCGTCGTCCCATGTGGGGGCCTGGACAGTAGTCGGTTCCTCCCATCCAGTGGAGGTAGTGGGTGGCTCTGGAGCCTCTGCAGGAGGTGAAGGTTCCGCCGGGGGTGCGGACGGGGTAGGAGCTGAAGCTGAAGGAGCGGCGGGTGGCGGTGCAGGGACAGGGGCGGGAGGAGGAGCAGGCTTCTCCTGGGGTTTGCTGGAGTGAAGGTTAGACGGAGATTACTCGAAGACTAACGATGCGCGCGTACCGTGCAATCTGCGCCCACGAGAGCTTGGACGTGGCAGGGGTAGCGTTTGCCTTCGTTGCCGAAGGTCCTGGCGCAGGAGCTTGGGCAGAAGCTTGGGCAGGGGTGTGTGCAGGAGCAGCGTGGTAGGGGTGCTCGAGTGCCAAGCAGAGGAAGCATCTGCGTCAGCATCGGTCGCGTCGCCGTTGACTGCAGGAGCAGCGGTAGCATCGGGGGCAGACGCGTCCTTGCCGAGGTCCGCAGACTGGGACGGCTTAGCCCTGTGGCCATTTACGTCGTGATGACCGCCACGCGCTGAGACACCGCCGCGTGCGCCGCCGCGAGCGGGACCACCCCTAGCACCGCGTCCGCCTCTGCCACCACGGAAGTCACCGCGTTCTCTGCCAGCAGCCGGATCCTTGGAGTAGGAGGAGGTCGGAGCAGATGATTTCTTGTCTTTCTTGCGAGTGACGTTGCCCCATTGCTCCGCGTGGCCTGGTGCACACTGGCTGTTGGCCACACGACCGGAGGACGAGGAGGTTGGGACTTACCCTCGATGATCCTCATGGAAGCAATCTCAATATCTCCGTTCACTTCGACGAGCAGGGACTCGAGGTCTGGAGGACGAGGATGAGGGGAGAGCGGGTGTGTCTCGGACTGGGATGTGACGTACCCAGCTCTGTCCATGCGGGAAAGGCTTCCTTGAGTTGCTTGACCTGGGGGCCATACTTTGTTGTGAAGGAGTCTTGCTGGGGCTGAGCCTTGCGGAAATTGGAGGACTTGTACATGGTGGGGGAGAGCAGAACGACGACGGACGCTTTTTTTCTGCTGGACGAGAGGAGGAACGCGGTGGACGGCTGTGGGCGTCTATCCGCCGCGCGTGTAGTACCCAGCGCATGAATTAATTATACACTTTAGAGTTATCCCGACACTTGGAATACACGGATAAGGCCCTGGCCCGGACCGGGGGGCGCGAGCAGCGAGCAGCAGTCGATCGCGAATCCCGCCATCACTCAACGCCCTGCCCCCGACGCCGCCCATCCTCCTCATAAGTCCTCTCCTCCCGCGCCCGCCGTGCTCGCCGTACCACACATCCCCGGACTCGTCTCGCTCGCTGAACTATGCCCAAGGGCCGCCCTCCAAACCTCCGCCTCCACACCGAGGCCGTGAAGCACTCCTCCCAGTCCAACACCATCATTGAGCTCGAGACTCCCGTCGACCCACCCGATGACGACGACCTGCTCCAGCTCTCTTCGCCCTCCTCGACCTCCTCGAATTCACCCGTTACTTCTCAGTCTACTCTCGAGACCGAAACCGACTCAGACCCCAACTCTGATGATATCTCTCGCGACCTGGCTGCTCTCGAGAAACTACGGAGGAGCGTCCACCGCAATCTGAAACTACGTCCCATACGCTCCTCATCGTCCAGTCTGCGCGTTCAGGCTGCCTCTCCCTACAATGGTTCTCCCGCAAGCGTACGAGAAGACCGCTCTCCCAGTCCCACTTCCAGTCTCAGCCCAGCCAGCGTGTACTACACCCCCACCTCCGCGCTATACAGCGAACCTGACGACTGGCGCTC
This sequence comes from Trametes sp. AH28-2, assembly GCA_001304625.1. Taxonomy (NCBI): domain Eukaryota; kingdom Fungi; phylum Basidiomycota; class Agaricomycetes; order Polyporales; family Polyporaceae; genus Trametes; species Trametes sp. AH28-2. Next base: position 611,356 of record KQ464086.1, on the reverse strand, counting down.
CTCATCCTCCGCATCCTCAATTGCTGGCGGCCTTGAGCCCGCTCTTCTCATCTCTCGGCTCACCGCCCCGACCCGTCCAATACTCATAGATACCCGCCCGACCCCAGCATTCCTCGCTGATCACCTTGAGCACAGCGTCAATATCCCAACCATCCCGAGCTTGATCCTCAAGCGGTCCAAGAAGCCAAATGGTGGGTTGCATGACATTACAGCCCTTCGCCAATGGATCACCACAGAGGAGGGCAAACACTCCTGGGACGACATGATGAATAGTGGCGACTGGGACGGAGACGTGATTGTGTACGACGAGAACATGGACGAGCAAGACAGGCTCAATTCACAGTCGACCGCCTGGATACTCCTAAATCTCGTGGAACCTCTCCTCGAGCACGGAACAGTTGACTACCTCCAGGGCGGATTCTCTGCAGCCCGCCAGCATCCCTATCTGCGGCAACACATATTGTCCAATCACCCTCCAACGGATGCGCGTCCACCCACTAAAGCGCAGAAGGCGAAAACGCTCGGTGGCGGCCTATTCCAACTCGACATCTCCGTCGCAACACGTCCTCGAGATTTGCCCGAGCTCGAGTTCTCCGCCGTGTCTCCAAAACCCATGATGCCTGCCGCTATGAGTCCCTGGCGGGAGCCATCCGACCAAGTCGCACCCTCACCTGCTCCTTCTCAACTTGGATTCTCGCGCCCCCCACCACCACGCAGACCGAGTATCCCCGCCCTCCGCAAGCTCGATACCACGTCCGCGGAGCGTCTCAATGCTGGCCTTCCCCGGTTACAGATGCCCCAGAAAGCCGCCACACTCGCCGCCCCTCCCTCAGGCCTCCGCTCTCGCTCACGATCCCCTTCCCATCTCCGTCTCGACCTCCCCCCACCATCGCCACCAGGATCTGCGCGTCTACTCTCAGCAAGCTCCGCGTGGGGACCTGACTCTCTCCCGCCACCATCACCATCTTGGGGTCAACCTAGTACTCCCAGGACCCCACATACGCCACATACGCCTGTCTCCCGCTCACCCTCCACCGCCCGTCCTGATTCATCACAGCCACCTACAACCGAGGAACCCTTCCCGGACTTCAGTGTCTCGACCATCCTTCCCAACTTCCTATACCTCGGGCCAGAGCTCACAACGGAGGAGCATGTGGAGGAGCTACTGTCCATGGGCGTCAAGCGCATTCTCAATATCGCCATCGAGTGCGATGATGATCACGGGCTGCGCCTGCGGGAACGGTTCGACCGATATATTCGCATACCCATGCGCGATACGGTCGAAGAAGACAATATCACGCGCGGCGTCCGTGAAGTCTGCGAAATCCTTGGTCAGTCCCACCCACTCCCAACCCCCACGTCCCGCGCTCACATGACCTCACTGCCGTAGACGACGCGCGACTGCACTCGTCGCCCACGTACGTGCACTGCAAGGCGGGCAAGTCGCGGTCCGTGACCGCGGTCATGGCATACCTCATCCACGCGAACCACTGGACGCTCTCGCGCGCCTACTCCTTCGTGCTCGAACGTCGCAAGGGCATATCGCCCAACATCGGCTTCGTCTCCGAGCTCATGACCTTCGAGGAGCAGGAGCTCGGCGGCAAGTCCGTCGGCGTTGTCAAGATGTCCTCCTCCGCCGGCGCCGAGATGGACGGGACCGAAAACGACGGCGGGCACAACGGCGGCGCTGGTGGTGGCGGCGGGGCTGGGGGAGGCAACGGCGGCACGAACTACGGCGTCGCGCTCGGGGGTCGCCGCCCGCAGCACATCCGCGAGAGCCTTCCCCCACTCTTCTCGCTCCCGCACTCGTTCGCGGGCGTGTCCGGCCCCCCGGTGATGGACGCGACGCAGATCGGCGACTCGGGGCAGGAGATGGAGATCAAGGACGCGACGGGGCGCTACCGGCACGCGCGGCGCGCGCCCGTGGACGAGGCGACGCTGCAGCCGATGCGCCGCGTGAGCAAAGCGGGGCTGGAGAGTGCCGCGTACGTATGACTGCACGGCGGCGGGCACGCGGACGGCGCGCAGGAGCACGCGTACGAAGACGTGCGCGAGTCGTAGCGCGTTGTCCGAGGCTCGCCGCATTCCCCCATCGGTCGTTCGTCTCTCATTCTCTCATTCCGTCGTCACTATCACCACCATCATTGTCCAGGGCACGCACTCACTCCTTCACTATCTATCTTACCCACACCGTCGCATCTCGCCTCCCGTCCTGTCTGGGATTTGTTCATGGTATTATTAACTCGTTCCTTCGCGTCCCATCAGCTCGCCGCCTGCGCCCGACCACCAACCCTGCCTTCCGCCAAATCGTATCGTATCGATCGGCTGCCGTCCACATCCACTGTCCCTTTGCCACCACACGTCGGAATTCCTCTCTTTCTCTCTCCCTCTCTGTCATCTTGTCTGCTCCGGTATTATAGCAGAGGTACAAGCCTGCCGCCGTGTACATACATACCTACGTCCTCTCCCGCCGGCCCAATCAAAACTTGCAGAAGCACTGTCTGTCAGTCAAGAGTCTGCCACGAATGGCGAGCGGTCAGGTATGTTGCGGGCGGTAGACTCGCCAGAATACAAGATGCAACGACGGTTCAAAATCCGTCATGAGGGCTCAAGTGCACTGAGGATTGATCCTTCAGGTTCATATAGATGAAGCAAAGCTTGGTCAGGGTGCATATGAAGGCCGAGGGCCACCGTGGCACCTACGTCTAAGACGGCGTCACTGCCACCGCGCACGGCTGAAGTACAACCTCTCACCAGCATGTCGAGAGCAAGGCAAATCTTCCCGCAACGCTGTACATCGAGAGATGAGGGAGGACCCGGCGATATCTCTGTACGTGCAGCTGTCCTGCTTCACGTCTGTCCCCCTTCTGACGATGCGCATTCGTTACAGCGAGAACTCACCATTCTTCTCAGGCAACCCATATGGAAGAATGCAGGGACCTCCGCATGCCATCGGTCATATCTAGATGCACCGAACCCTGTCCTCGATATCAAAGACTTTGGGCTCGGTGGCCTCCCGCTTAGCTCCCGAACCGCATCTGCACTGCGGCGCCACAATAGTGACAATGTAGACAGCATCCAGAATGGCAGTGAGTATAGTACACAGGGGAAAACGGGAATGTGAACAAGAGAAAGGATATAGAACGTCTCAATAGTACGCGTGGGTGGGATAGACACTGGAGCATCGCGATGTGAGGATCCGAGGGTCGGGCAGGGGTGAAGGATACGACACGACTGACCGCTGGATGCACTCGTGAGTGCATAATGTTGCAATCAGACTAAACGGAACACCGGGGTGCGCCGCGTTAGCCTGCGCCCGAAGCGGTTGAGGAACGGCGCAGGGGACGTGTCGCTGCAAGAGAAGTCGACGCAAGTCAGCAGGGGGTTCGGTCGCGCTCGACGAACGGGAGGCGATTCACCGGTTGCTATCGGTGACACTTTGCCGTGCAGCTCTGTGCGAACGCATGTACCAGATCCAGCGGCTCGGCGCGTCTCCATGGAATAGTAGGGCGACGCCTTCGAAAGCCGAGCACGAGTCCAAGAGGTCGAGGATCTCCCAGCCGTACACGGACAGCTGATCGCGCCAGCTCTCGATCACGCGGTAGCCGCTTTTCGGATTATATTCCCCTGGATCGTCCCGGAAGTCAAGGTTGAGGCGGAGTGTCACGAGCATCTTCAACGCTGAAAGAGTCTGCACTATATGCCGCTAGACGAGCTGGCTGTTAGGACGCATGTGACAGGTTGAGACCAGCAGATGGACATACGAAATTGACCGTGTCGTCTCTAGAGCGACGATACCGGTGGAGCTGGAGGTGTCGCAACCTTTGGAACTGGCGGGAAATGAAGTCGACGAGATCGTCGTCTGCGTTGTCTGCGGTATAGACAAGCTCCAGCGTCGTGAGGTTAGGGGTGTGAAGTCGTCGCGAGATGGAAAGGGCCTCGGTGGCGGATAGAATGGGTGACATCCACATACTATGGTATTCGTGAGCCGCGATGTCGTAGTGGCGAGGCCAGTCGCGAAGCGAGAGTTCAGTCAATTCAGAGAGGGGAGTGGAGAAGACGCTATCGCTGGGGTCGGGGTACGCAATTGTGAGCCTTCGCAGCCTTTGTAGCCCATCTATAGAAGACGCCTTGCTGCTGAGTATGCAACATCGGGTGACGGCGGGGGGGTTGTTCGGGTGCGCGGCAGTGATGATGAGGCGCCGCAGGGCAGGCATGCGGAGGAGTGCGGACGACATGTTCGAAAAGTCGAAGTTCAGCAGGAATGCTCCCGCCAGTGTCAGGTCCTGTAGGGCGGGCCAATCGACAGTCGCCATGTTGCAAAATGGCGCCGTCTGCATAGGCAACACGAGTGACTGCGCAGTCGAGGACATTCCTAGTACCAGAGTGGACAGGCACGCAGATTCATGAGAAACAACGCTCTCGCGTCCCGTTTCCGGGTCCACGATAAAACCTGATTTGAGCAACAACGGGGTGGGGTAGGAGAGCTCCTCGAGAGTGGATGCTGTTGAGTTGGCATCCGTCGGAAAGAGGGGTGTGCGAATGAATAAGGCAGAAGCAGTGAACGAGATGGACTTGACTTGGGGGTAGCCCATACATGTCGCCAACGCTTGCCAGGGAACCCCGCCGGTCGCCCCGGTGAACTTGAGTGAGCGCACATGAGGTAAAAAGGATAAGACTTGTCCAAATTCAAGTGCAAATCCTGGCCGAAAACTGTCGAGGTACCTATGGAGTGCCCCTCATGAGTCGGAGAGTTCGTAAAGCGGGACCATGGAACGTACTGCCGTGCATATGCAGCCCAGTTGAAAGTTAGGTGCCTGACCGCACTTGTCAGTCCTGTTTCCGTGGGGTGATTGTAAGCCACATGGAGCATGCAGGGCTTACCGGACATGAGACCGTATATTAACGGGAGGAACTCCCATCTGATGCGGGGTTGCACTCAATATGGCGCATCGTGAGAAGACGAATGGGAGGCACAGTTGGCGAAACCGCCGACAGCAGGTGGAGAGCTTGAGCACGGATCGAAAACCATTGTAACTTTGTAGCAATGTCTCGACGATGAGAACAGATACATCGTCGTTGAGGCACAGTATTCTGAGGGATGTAAGTGCCAGTCAACCAAAATGACGAAATACTGTCGTACGCACGGTGGCAACTCCGACGGAAGTGGTTTGGTATCGAGAAGGAGTGTTTCATTGACCGGAGCGCTATTCGGCGACGAGATCCCCACCGAGGCCAAGTCAATCGCTGGGGAGGAACTGTTCTGGACGCTGAAGAACTCCACGGGGGGAAAACGAAGGCCGATAGTCATGGTCAGCGCAGCGCTGATCTGGCTGGTGGTCCGAGTCGAAGGCCAGTCGCCGCTGCACTGCAACTTGTGAGTCCATCTGGCTCAGCTTCCCACGCCTCACCGGATCGATTTCTTGCTAGCTATATGCGCGGTTCACGTTCACTCTTGATCACGTTCTCTGTTCAGCACGGGGACTGGCAGATCAGATAGGTGAAATGAACGCTCTCGAGTATTGCGCAACCCGATAGACACGACTCATACAGTAGAAATACATCCTCCACGGTCTGCCCTCTAAAGACCCGTGGGAGCCATCGCACGTCCAAAGAGTGGATTTACTCTTGTGCCAAGAACGGGTTAGCGATCTCCTCGAAGCCGTCTACGGGGCTGAGGAGCGTTATCGTAGGTCCTCTGAGGACGACGAGCCCGAGGTTGCGCGTGGTGGACTGGCCTTCCGGTCCTATCGCGACATGAGTGTTCCGGCGCGCATATTACGTCTTGAACGGAACGCTTACCGCTCTGCACATTTTCCTGTACTTCATCAAGCACGAGGTTCAGGAGCTGGTCGTAACCCTTTAGCACGCCAGTCACTGTGGCAAAGTCAGCGACACATGACGATAGGCCAGGAGGAGGAGCTGCTGACCTTCGCGTCCGCCGGTGAATTTGACGCGAATGCGCTCGTTCACGTACTTTGCGAGGTCAAGGATGGCCTCACGTTTGGGCTTGTCCATGGTTGGTTGTGATCTGACGTGACCGGGGTTCAGACAATGCCTGTATGCAATGAGGGGGGTCGAGACGTACGGGCCATTCCTACCGCCGCGCGAGGCTGGGCCTGCGCCCCCTCTGTAGCCGCCTCTGCTGCCGCCACGACCCTTCAGCACTCAGGGTCATTCGCGTGCAGAGGATGAGGAAGGGCAGACGTACTCTATCGGCCATTGTCTCGCCTGGGGATGTGGGAGGAAGCGCTCGGGTGGAGTGAGGACGTGGTCAGGCTATATCGTCCGAGTGCAATCTGGGGCCAAAGACGATTCTGATGAGCTCGGATAGCAGAAGACAAAAGAAAGGAGCGACGTGCCTGCGTGAGATGCTGGAGGGAGGAGGAGATGCTGCGCTGAGACGCGGGGCGGGCTGCAGAAAAAGAAACGCCCGGCGCGGCGTTGGGCGACCTCGTTCCCTTGACCCTGCTCGTCCAAGGCCGCCACTCGTCCTCTTCCGCCTTGCTCGCCAACCACCACCATCGCCCGCACGAATCTCCCTGATCAGCTCAAAACACCGTCTAGCCTCTCGAGTCACGACCATGAACGCCAGTGAGCTCCTCGCAAATACCCTCTCGCCCGGTACGTCCATTTTCGCCCGCCCCGGCTCCGAGCCGCAGATGGCGCGTCCCCCCGTTCCATCCATGCTCAACTACACCCATATTCCGTATTACAGACGCGCATACGCGTGAAGATGCCACCCAAAAGCTCGAGAATGCGTCCCGGGAGAACTTCGTAAGTCCCTACCCTGATCCCGACTTACGCGGCCGAGAACGCTCATCGCCCTCAACATCCAGCCCGCGTACGTTGCGATGCTCGCGTCCGAGCTGGTCAACGAGTCTTCACCACCACACGTGAGGAACGCCGCTGGTCTTGCGCTCAAGAACTCCCTATCAGCACGAGTATGTTCCCTCCTGATCTACTCGACGCCTACGCCACAATTCCAATCATTGTACTTCTAGGAAATCGCACGGCAGACCGACTACGCCAACCGTTGGCTCGCACTGGACGATGCGACGAAGAACAAAGTGAAGCAGGACGCGCTCATGGCACTGGCCTCTCCCGCTGGTAAGGTCGGCACAGTAGCCGCGCAGGTCGTCTCTGCCATCGCCGCCGTGGAGCTGCCCCAGGGGAACTGGATGGATGTGATTGGAATCCTGTTGGGTTTCGTGAGTGATCAGTCGAATACGAGCCTGCGCGTCGCCACCCTGCAGGCAATCGGCTTCACCTGCGAAGCACTACAAAACGTGCGTTTTATGTCCCCCAACCTCGCTACCATTTTCTGATCATCATACGCGTTCCAGAAACCCGAAGTCCTCTCTATGCGCTCGAACGAGATCTTGACTGCAGTCATTCATGGTGCACGCAAGGAGGAGCCTTCGCAAGAGGTCCAGCTTGCTGCTATCCAGGCGCTCCTCAACTCTCTCGAGTTTGTTCGAGAGAACTTTGAGCGAGAGGTACGCACATCAGCATTTCTTCCCATGCGCGCGCTGAGACTTGCTTCCAGGGGGAGAGGAACTACATCATGCAGGTGGTCTGCGAAGCAACGCAGAACGCGTCTGTTCCGGTTCAGGTTGGCGCATTTGAGTGCCTGGTGAAGATCATGTCTTTGTACTATGACAAGATGAACTACTACATGGAACGCGCGTTGTTCGGGGTGCGTTTCCTCGGTTTGGCGGATCCGACAAGCGCTAACACGAGTCATTCTACAGCTCACGGTTATGGGCATGAAGCACAGCGAACCTGAGATCGCCCTTCAAGCGATCGAGTTCTGGTCAACGGTGTGCGAGCTCGAGAGTGAACTCGCGTGGGAGGCGTCAGAGGTGCGGTATATGCTGCATTCCAACCCTAAACACCTCGCTAATCCGACCCTGTTATTAGGCGAACGAATATGGTGAAGTCCCTGACAACGAGAGCAAGTTCTTCGCCAAGATCGCGATGCCTGAGATCGTCCCCGTCATTCTCGACCTGCTCACACACCAGGATGAGGATGCCGATGAGGATGAGTGGGACGTCTCGAAGGCTGCCGCGACATGCCTTGGTCTCCTTGCACAGGCTGTGCAGGACACCATCGTGGCTGCAGTCATCCCCTTCATTGAGGCCAACATCCGTTCGACCGACTGGCACCTGCGTGAGGCAGCGGTCATGACCTTCGGCTCCATCCTCGACGGCCCAGACCCGAACGTCCTCACTCCACTCGTGAACCAGGCACTGCCCATCCTCATCGACATGATGGCGGACGAGAACATCCACGTCAAGGACACCGTCGCCTGGACTCTTGGCCGCATCTGTGATCTCCTGATCTCGACCATCCAGCCTGACGTCCACCTGCACCCGCTCGTTTCTGCGCTGGTCGCTGGTCTGCAAGACAACCCGCGTATTGCTGCCAACGCCTGCTGGGCGCTCATGAACCTCGCCGATCAGCTTGGCTACGTTGAGGGTGACGACCCGGAGACCTTCAACCAGCCCAGCGCCCTGTCGCCATACTACGAGGGTGTTGTGCAGGCTCTGCTCCACTTGACTGAGACGTAGGTGGCATAGGTCTTCTTACGAAGCCCGCGATACTGACCCGTTTCCTGAACAGCGCTACCAGTGAGGGTCAGCACAGGACGGCAGCATACGAGGCGATCACTTCCTTCGTGACACACTCGACACTCGACACCATTCCCGTTGTGCAGAACACGGCAGTGACTATTCTCTTGCGCATGGAGCAGCTGCTCGGCATGCAGGTAAGAAACATCGTGCTGACATCTGCGCTACACAGCATTCTGACTCCCTACGACAGAACCAAATCGTAGGTGCCGACGACCGCAACAACTGGAACGATCTGATGAGCAACTTCTGTGCTGTTATCACTGTGAGTTGTGTTCGACCATCTTGCGATCTTGACGCTCACCTCTCTGCAGAGCGTCATCCGCAAGCTCAACGACGGCATCCAACCCCTGGCCGACCGCATCATGACCCTCCTGCTCCAGCTTATCAATGCTGCGGGCAAGACGTCTACCCTCCTCGAGGACGCCTTCCTCGTCGTCGGTGCGCTCTCCGCCGCGCTCGAGCAGCGCTTCGCGCCGTACATCTCCGCCTTCCTCCCGCACCTGTACCCGGCGCTCAAGGCGCACGAGGACACGCAGTTGTGCACGGTCGCCGTCGGCATCATCGGTGACATCTCACGCGCGCTGGGTGATCAGACCGCGCAGTACTCGAGCGCGTTCATGAACGTGCTCCTCGAGAACCTGCAGAGCGACGTCCTCAACCGCAACGTCAAGATCTCCATCCTGTCGTGCTTCGGTGATATCGCGATGGCCATCGGCCCCGCGTTCGAGCCTTACCTGAACGCGACGATGGGTGTCTTGAGGCAAGCGGGTGCCGTGCAGCCAAACCCGGTGAGTATCCATCTGCGTGTGCGAAAGACAGTCACTGATTCGCACTACCCATCAGCTCGACATCGATCTCGTCGAGTACGTCAGCCTCCTGCGCGACGGTATCCTCGAGGCGTACACCGGCATCGTCGCCGGCTTCAAGAACACCCCCAAGGTCGACCTGCTCCTGCCGCATGCTCCCGCCATGCTTGAGCTCATTCAGCGGTGTTTGGCCGACTCTGAGCGCACCGAGAGCACGATCAAGCTTGCGATCGGTCTGCTCGGTGACCTCGCGGATGCGTTCCCCAACGGCCAGATCAAGCAATTCTTGCTCGCGGACTGGATCGCGAACGAGCTCCGCATGAAGAGCCGTGTGTCGCCCGAAACCAAGAAGACTGTCCGGTGGGCCCGCGAGGTGCGTGATGTTTGTCGTTCGTCGTCGGACAGAGTGTGCTGATGCTCTGGCCTCGCACAACAGATGGTGAAGCGCGCCACCGCGTAGAACGAAGAACGCTCCCGTGGCCCCGTAGTTCCCCCCAGAATACCATACTTCTCGTCTCCTGTCTCGTGTTCCCATCTTACATCTCGTATCTCTACTCACTCAACGTACCGCACCCAGCAATCGCCCTCTGAAGGAGGACCCGTCGCATCTCACGCCCGTAATGATTCCGCATGCCGCATATGCATATGTAGTAGAAGCCGCCGCCGCCACAGCCCGCCCGTCCGTCGCACCCCGCTTTGCCGTCTATAGGACCGTAGTATTCTCCGCGTATATCATCTTCTCTGTTCCCCTACTCCCGGCCCACGAGCCTTGCAACTGCCCACCCCCTGCCCTATATCGTATCGTTGATCTCTATCGCTGTCGGCGCGCACACCTTGTATCCCTGGGTCATTTCACGAATCATCAGTTTCCCCTCTTATGCTCACGCATGTTTGGTATCGAACGAGCCTCCGTCGTGAGTCGGTTATTTGGGTATGTTCCGCGCTCAGAGATACTTCGGTCGAGTTGTCGATTTGGTGGCTTGAGGACTTCTCCGGGCCGAGGGCCCTGACGGCGCCTGTCTGTCTGTTGACCTTGGATTCCACGTATGTGGCGCTGTCTGACCCAACGACTTAAAAGTCCATAGACCGGTTCAACAGCTCACACAAGGTCCGCTCGCTCACCACAGGGCATCAGGGCTATGGCCACTCGGGAAGCCAGGCCGACTCGACAGGCGGAACGTGGCACGGGCAGTACGAGTCGCCAAGTGGTCTGGACTCTGCTTGCGTCCGCCGTCGCAGGCCTTTCCACATACTACTCCGCCTTTTCTTCGGGCAGGCGTCCAACTACCATAACCGCCTTGCCCACCTCATACGCTCTCTGTGCCGAAGGCGGCAAGGTCTATACCGTGGATGATGCTCGACCCACAGTTGACTGTTTCTCCGTCGACAAGAACGTCATCACTGCCACAGGAACACTCGGTGGGCGATTCCCTTCCCTTGACCGTCTCCACCAAATACCGATCTCAGTCTCTCAGCGGAAGTGCAGGCGCACTGGGATGAGTACCAGAATGAGCTGATACGCAAGTTCTACGGGAACGAGCCCAGCGCGAAGAAGCCACTTCCGGTGTTCAACGCACCTCCTGGCTCCATAGTCGTCCCAGGTCTTGCAGGTTCGTAGACGCATGCATACTGGATCTTGGTAATTGACGAATCTGTAGATGCGCACGCTCACATCGTGCAATATGGGTTCAAAATGCAGCTGCGCCTCGATGAAGCCCGGACGTTATCAGGGCTTCTCGACCTGCTGGAGGAATATGTTGCTTCTCACCCGTTGGACCCGGGCGCATGGATTGAGGCAATGGGGTGGGATCAGACGCGTTGGTCTGACACCGACGGTTCCTTCCCGACTGCTGTAGGCCCTTCTCCCCGCTTCTTTTGAGGGAACAAACCTCATTCTATACAGGCAGACCTGGCTTCTCGCCCCTCCCTCGCCTCTCTACCGATCGCGCTACACCGCGTCGACGTACACGCCTTATGGCTCTCTCCACAGGCAATCGCCCTCACGAAAGCGCACCTGAACGGGTCTTTCCCCGACTCTACCCCGGGCGGCGAGATCGTGCACGACCCCTCCACAGGGGAACCGACTGGGATCTTCGTCGACGCTGCCATGTCTTTGGTGCCCATACCGAAGTGGACGGCCTGGAAGATGCGCGAGTACGCCGACAGGACTGTAAAGGACGCCCTCGCCGTGGGACTTACGAGCGTCCATGATGCTGCGACAAGCCTGGAGGAATTCGAGCTCTTCAGACAGTGGGTTTTTCCGTCGCTCTGTGATATACACGGTCTATAACAGGTGTTTCTGTAGGATGGAGGAAGAGAACGAACTTCCCGTACGCGGCACTCCTCTTCACGCCATCTCATACTCACCTGAAATTCGCACAGATCCGTGTATATGCCATGGCAGACTCCGGTCGGCTGTCTCCCCAAGAAAGAAAAGACATCGACATACACGACCCAAGCCCTGGCGCACGCGTGCGCATGCGTAGTGTGAAGCTGTTCACGGACGGCGCACTCGGTTCCTGGGGCGCGGCACTGCTGGAGCCGTATTCCGACAAGCCGGATGCTCGCGGTTTGATGCGCATGCCCGAGGAAGACCTGAACAAACTGGTGCGCGAGTGGTGGGACAAGGGGTGGGGTGTCGTGAGTCGTGCAGAAGTGGCCAATCGTGACTCATTGCTAACCGCCACTGTCTCGTACGCTTCCCGTAGAACGTCCACGCCATTGGCGATCGCGCGAACAAGGCCGTGTTGGACGCGTTCGAGAATATCTCCCAAGACATAGGCTCGAAGGATAGCGTTGCACAAAGGAGACCGCGCATCGAGCATGCGCAAATCATGCGCCTGGAAGACCTCAAGAAGTCTGGCGAGCTAGGAGGTATGTAACACTCACTCCGTGTGCCATCCGATGTCTGACATCTGCTCTCACTAGTGCTCACAAGCGTACAACCCACACACGCGTAAGTAGTACGCCGGCTCTACCCCACAGCACACGTGCTGAACGCGTTGGCAGAACGAGCGACATGTGGTATGCCGAGACTCGCCTTGTATGCCCCATCCTCTTCCATACCCAAGAACATCTCTAATCTTCATACAGGGTTCTGAGCGTATCAAAGGGGCATATGCGTACCAAACCCTACTCAAGTCGTCGCGCGATGGTGCCCTTCCCCTAGGATCCGACTTCCCCGTAGAAGGCATCAACCCTCTTCTCGGCTTCTACGCTGCCGTGGCGAGACTCGACGTGGAAGGGAAAAGCCCTCACGGCGAGGGCGGATGGTGCGTACTTGAACCCCTCTGGCCATACCTAGAGACGCATCTGCTCACCTGCTTCCAGGTTCCCATCTGAACGCCTGACCCGCGCACAGGCACTGAAGGGCATGACCCTCGACGCCGCGTACGCGTCGTTCGCCGAAGACATCCTGGGCTCCCTCGTTCCCGGCAAGCGCGCGGACTTCGTCGTCCTGGACCGGAATATCCTGGACGACAGCCAGCCGTTCAGCTCAATCCTAGAGACGACGGTGAAGGCGACGATAGTCGACGGGAAGGTGGCGTTCGGCGGTATATAAAGGCACTCCACATCATTTGGTCATATTGTGTGAGGGAGAGCGCCCTTTTGTCTCGGCGCCGAGGGCCTGTTGCTACGATGACCGTGCTAGGTATCCTGGTGGGCGTTGTGCGGTATCGATCTGAAGGCCTATGGGCCCAGACCCAATTGGAGCCCCATTCTCCTGGAACTCCGCTTCGCGCCCGCAACGTTCCGACACTTCTTGCACGTTTCACTGATACTGTGCGCGCCGATGCGCCGATGCTCAAGCTCAAGGGTGGGCATACAGATGATGGCGGCTCCGAGTTACTTAGAGAATGAAAGTCTCACCCTGGGTTCTCGGCGAGCGCGGCAGGGATCGCGCACGCCACCTACAGGACCAAACAACTGCAATTTCTTGCCAACTTGGTGGCGCCAACGCCGACCGTTCGCTTGAACAACTACTCGCATCATGGCCCTCACGTTGCACTTTACAGATTGGCAGTCTACTCTAGACGTGACTTGCACGAGTGACCGAGCCTTCCGCCTTGGTGATAGTTCGGCAGAGGCCGAGGAGTGGACTTCCTGTGGCAGGCCTCGAGGCCGGGCGGCGCCCATCTGCAGACGATCTGTTAGGTGCGTTCTCCGCAGCTCGCGCCTCCTTACTATCCAGTATAACACGGCTCCTGTGCAGGCACTGTTTGCAGGCAGAGGTTGCTGCAGAGCCAATCATATGATGAGGGCCGCTCGATAGCTCCATCACAACCATGCTTCGCATTCTGGGCCCTTCCGCGGACTGCCTCTTGTTCCACGCCTCCTGCCCAGAATGGACGGAAGGCGTCGTGGCGCAGACGGATATACCCACAACGCCCCGATGGACTACATTCCGCCTGCGGGCGCTGGGCGCGGAAGGCAACGGTATCGTACACGCGTTCCGTCGCGCCCGAGCACGTTTTCGCCTTCGCCCGTTTCGATCTCGATACCGCCACAGCTCCGTCTGCGTATAAGAGGGGATGGAATCCGACCCACTCCCCTCAGCTACTCATCCTCCCTCCTCCTCCTCTCTCTCCTCTCTCGTACTCCAACAGCTCTCGGCTCTCGGCTCTCGGCTCTCGGCGCTCGGCGCTCGGCGACTCATCCCCCCACGGTGCGCATGCGCAGGCTCCGCGGTCAGGCTGATCCGTCTTCCACAGCATAGCGCGTCTTGGCTTTTTTGTACGTATTCCCCTTTTCCCTCAGATTGCAGATATTGATCGTCGAGACAGAATGTGTGCCTCAACATCAAAGTCTGAGTATCGGCAGTTTGAGTTCGACTTCGACGGCATTTATACTTTCGACTCGACTGCGGCTTACGATTGCTCTGGCGACATCTTCTGGGCGACGCGTAAGAGATTATGGTATGTCTCTTCGTCATAAATCTCTATCAAGAGGCTTCGAGCTAACGACGACTACCTCCAGGTGACCGGCATCTTCGCATTGAGGCTCAGCGGCAGTGATTTATTCGACTCAGGCTCGACTGGATCGGCTTATTTCTCTGGCGACACTCCCGGGCGACACGTAAGAGAGTGATGTAGGCCCGGGCTATCGTCGTCTATCACCCACTTAACCTGAGGCTGACAACTCCCTCCTTCTAGTTTGCCGGTTTTGAGGATGGCACATGCACTGTAAGTTCCCCAACCTCCCGCCCATTCAGCACACTGACCTCGTGCATCAGATTTGCATTATGCCTGTCTGGTTCATTATTGCGTGCCGCATGCATGCATGCATGCATGCATTGTTTTTATATTGTTTCGTATTGTAGGATTCGTAGAATTAGTGTTGTTGTCCGGTTCGGGTGGCCCTTTCGGCGGGGCGCCCCGGGGGATCCCGGGGGAGGGGTCGACGCGGGCCTCACCACGGCGACGGTGGGCTCGACGCTCGATCCCGGCGCAGGCCTCTTCGTGGCACCCGGGACTAGTACCCTTCGGGGGAAGCTAACATGCGCCGAACCTCAAAACCGCCGGCAACGCGAACACGCCTCCGAATGGCGACCTGTAGCTGGGGGCGCGATGCCTTGGTAAGTGTCGCGTCTTCACGATGTCGCAAACATAGGATACATATATCGATTGTGTCCGCAGTCGGGGCAGGGGAGGCTCTACGAGGCTCCGAAGTGTGCTGCGGGTACGTAGTCCATACCTGCTACTTTCGTTCGCATGATATGAACCAGGCCTTGCAGGGGTGGCACACACCAGTAGCCTCGTGGGCGCCACGTTCTCGATGCCGGGTGGAACTTCGTGTAAATCATTGATATCTATCTGGCGACCTCGGCGGGGCATTCCGTTCGCTCTCGCAGAGTGGCACTGTGGCCGGATGTAGGCTAGAACCTCGTATGAGAGGGGGGTGCAGAGGTCCCCCGTGGGAACTGCGGACTTCCAACTTGTAGGGAGGATCGAGGGCAGTTCAAAGAGCGCTTGACAGGTGAGTGCGAGCCTGCAGCATCGCCAGCCGCGCCGAGCTCTGTCTGACTCTTGCAAAGCGCCGATGTGTCTCAATAAACAAATGAATCTTGGCACGGACGACCTCGAAGACATACACCTTTTTTGCGTAATTTTCTGCTCTGGCAAGGCCTGAGGGAGCAGGCGAGCGAGAGGGCGTCGAGCTGTTTGAGGCTCCGCGGTTCCCACGGGGGACCTCTGCACCCCCCTCTCATACGAGGTTCCAGCCTCCCTTCGGGAGGAACGACTGTCTTCCGCCCCCGAACGTGAGGCTGGTTTACGAGCCTAGGCCGGATGTAGCGACGGGTCTTTGGGGAGTCCCTCGTGGCAGACGGTGGACACTTGGCCACCATGTATTTCTCAGATGTCGCGGTGTATATATATGACACACCACAATCTCTCGCGTGTTTACAACCTCGTGTCACCGTTCTTGGTTTGCGTTGAAGCTACAGTACTCGCGATGCGGTACTACATCAAGCGCCCCGAATGTGTTCGGCTAAGAATAAGCGCCTCGTGAGAGGATATCTGGGAGTTGGTTCAGCTCCCGCACGTACAATCAATGTGCACTATCCAAGCTCTCACCTCTCCTACTCAGCACACTGCTCGCTCGCTCTCTGTTATACTCAAGCGCGCTGTGATCCATGCGCTGATAAAACTCGCGGCCACGTCGTAACCGCAAGTAGCGCATGACCATCGTCCCTAACGCGCTCTGGAGTTGGCCGTGGAAGCCGACAGGATCGATGAACATCCCGCTTGCGCTCCAGGCACTCCTCCAGAACCAGGTTGATCAGATTCTCAGGGAGACACATCGTCGAGATTGGACAGACTGGGTGCACGAGGACCTGCGCGGGGCGCTGCTCGCCTCCCGTCGCGCTCGCAAGCAAAGCCTGCCGAAAGAATGCCCTGGTATGCTGTCTGGCCTCGGCGCGATTCACCTCAACGACGATGCATGGACTCCATTGTACGTCCTGTCCATCGCCATTCCGCGTTCTGCACTGGCAGAGACACCACATGCCACCGACCTCCGAGTCCTGAACGTTGTGTGGGCACACGCGCCGTCCGGCGTCCTGTCGATCACGCTCTTCAACAACCATCTCGACGCCCAGTCCAATTTCCAGCACCTCATCACGGACGGTCTCTCCACTAAACGGCTTTCAGAATGGACCCTGGGCCGCAAGGGCGGCGGCTTCCTCCGCGCCGCCCGGGCGCTCATGACAGAGCTCCACCGCCCAGCGCAAAATACGACCGGCGGACAGCCCACACGGACCGTCGCGTTGCGCGTCGGCGATTCCGTAGGCGAGTTCGGATGGAGCGCGCCGAAGGACGGGCAGCGAGAATTGATGCTCAGGCAATACGAGCTCCGTCCGCTGAGCCTCGCAAGCGTCGAGAGCGCACCTGGTATACCCAGCCACCTCTTGACGACTTTTGACGGTCGCTCACTATCTGTGGACGCTACAGACTTTGCCTTCCCCTTCGATCAGGACGCCCCGAGGACCGTCCGGGAGTTCTCGAAGGAGAAGCGGGTTGCCGCGATATACCGCGAACGCTTCGTCCTCCGCTTGTCTGAAAAGACGTGCGTTAACGCGAGGGTGACCGAGCCTACTCATGAGCGTTCGCTCGTACAGCCAGACGAAGTGCTTGTCATCATCAACGGCCTTGAGCCGCCTCATACGCTCGAAACCCTCTTTTCCGCGGTGTGGTCCATTTTCCCTCCTCAGCTGCTTTGGACCATACCCCTTCCAGGCCGTAACCTGCCCGGCTTCACCTTCTACAAGCCGACAGATACCATAGGAGACGCGTCAAAGCCTCGCTTCTTCCATCGCGGCTACCTCATCCCTTCTGCGCCTCCCTTGAACAAACTCGGCGTCAACTACTCGGGCGATCTGGATATAACCGATGGCCAAGCGATCTTAACGACTGGAACGCGGTTCGGCGCATACCTCCGGCACTTAGCAATCGTGCTTGACACGGCTTTCTGCACCATGCCAGAGTTGGCCGTCGAGCTCGCAGTGGACATCCTCACCGACACTAAGGCGCCTCCTCACAGCTTCGGACGGGTCCTCTCCCCATCTGAGTCTATGGAGGAGGATGGACGACTAGCGTACCGTGCCGCGTTCCAGACTGCGTGGCGGCGCTTGGACCCATCTCTAGCTGACCCGGCTCTGGTTCTATACTCATATGCTGTTGGGGACGCCTCAGAACCCTGCGAAGAGAAGGCGATCATCGAACGCCTCGGCATGCGTCCGGTTCCCGTGCAGCCCCACGTCAAGCAGCTGCTGGAGAAAGCGGGCGCATATCCACCCATCAAGACGTACGCCGAGGCGCTGCTCCTCGCGTCTCCCGGAACGCTACAACAGCCGCACGGGACGGACAACCTGCGAGCGGCGCTCTCCATGTTGTTCCCGACCGCGAAGGGCGACATCCTCTCCCTGCGTCGCTACGACCACCCCATTCCACGCGTCGTTTGGGATCCGGAGGTGGAGATCTTCGTGATGAGCGCGTCGGTGGCCTGCGAGGAACACCAGGCTGCGGGCGATGTCGATCCGTGCCTGTGCTGGGTCGGGGTCGTGTTGCTGGAGGCCGTGGCGAGCTGGAGGTCGAAAAGGGGCGCGCTAGACTCAGGTGCGCACGCGGGCATATCAGATGCAGCGGTCGTCCACGCCCTCCTGCAGTGCACGCAGCCCACGCCCGATAGGCGACGGTTCACCTCGACGCCGTCGACCGGCTCCAGCGCCCCTACAGACGTCCGGACTCCCGTCGAGTGGGACGACGGCGAGCTCGAGTACAACGACCCGCCGCCCACGCCGAAGATGCACCAGACGCCCCATGCGCTCGCCTACCCGTCCCCCAAGTCCCCGTCAGCCCCGCGCCGGCGCACCCGCGTGCGCTCCTCCGCCTTCGTCATCACGCCCCTCCCGCCCAACCGCAAGGCCAGTGTGCGCGTCCCTCGTGCCGGCGACAGGGACAACTTGCATGTCGGCCCTGACACCCCCGACCTCTTCGCCGGCGGCGAAAAGGCGTCGTCCGAAAGCACCAGCCCCCCGCACGACCTTACGGACTTTTCGGATCTCATCGGGAATCTGCACCGGGGGCTCGACGGGCGGGTGCGCGCGATCCAGACGTACTACGCGCGCGAGCGCGCGGCGCTGCAAGATGAGCTCGACCGTGCGCAGGTGGCGCTCGCGGCTGAGCGCGCAGAGCACGGGGCCGTCGTCGCAGCGAAGGAGGCAGAGCACACAGCCGCCATCGCAGCGATAGAGGCCGAGCACGCGGCAGTCGTCGCAGCAAAAGAAGAGGCACTCGCCGCGCGCGAGCTCGCGCTCGAGGACAAGGACGCACTGCTGCGCGCGCGGGACGGCGTGAACGCGCGGCTGCGGGAGGGGCTGAGGAGCCAGACACGCCGGGCGCGCGGGCTGGAGGCGCAGGCGCGGCGGCGGGAGGAGAGGGAGCGGCGGGAGCGGGCGCGGCTGCACGCGGAGGCGGAGACGATCCACCGCCGGCTGAAGGACATGTTCCGGGCGCGGAGCGAGCGGGACGGGAGCGTGTTCGAGGAGGCCAAGGACGACGAGTACGTGGTGGAGGAGATGACGAGCGAGCCGGTGGCGAAGAGGATGCGCTTGCATTGAGTCTTGACTGTTATACATGCTGTTGATTGTTTTGCTCTCGGTTTTTGAACGCTTGTGTCTGTCATCTTGCTCTGTTTTCGCATTCGCTCCTCGTACTTGTATTTATAGCTGTCAGTCCATGTATCATAGTGTCCACGCTCTCGCCGCCACTCAAACCATGTGTATAGTATACATAGCAGATATGATTGTTACCTTGTGCGCCTCCCCGTACAGCAGAGTGATATCAAACCTTTAGAATTCAGAACATGCTCAGTGACTGATAGGTTAAGAGAGTCGTATTTTGTCTGCGTTTTCCGAGTCTTTTTCGATTCTACATGTTTTCTCCGCATAAAGAACGAACCGTGTCCCGCTATCCCGACACGCTCAGAGCTCCCTCAGCTTCTAACCAGCTCGCTGTGATATCCACGCATGCACGTCAGACACGATAAACGTCGCTTGACAAAGGGACAGGGGGAGGAAACGCACCTGAACGCAGACTCGATGCACGCCTTGACCTCGCGGTAGCTGACGACGAGGCAGCTCTGCTCGTCGCGCGAGACGAGCATGATGCGCTCGTCCGTGCCCGCGTCGAGCTTGTTGAGGCACGCGAGCACGTGCGTCAAGTTCACGACCGGCCGGCCGACCTCGTCGACCTGGTGGAAGACGTAGTCCCGGAAGAGCTTGACGATGTACCGGTCGCCCGTCTCCGACCAGCGCGTCTCGTGGTTGTGCCTGAAGCAACGCAGCAAGTGGTTGAGATGAGATGTGTGTGTGTGTGTGTGTGAAGGAGGAAAGGGGGAGACGTACTCGGGGCGTTCGTTGATGAAGCCGAACTTGCAGAGGAGGCGGACAAGGCGCGCGTTCTCGAGCTCAGTCATCAGTTCGCCCTCCAGTCGGTCGACGGCGCTAATGGTTGACGGTCAGCTCGTGAGGTCAAGAGAGGTGAATATGTGTCAACGCGTACTTCTGAGACTCGTCGAGCTCGGTCAACAGCCGGCTGCCGATCATGTCAAACAGCTGTGCGATAGTCTACAGCCTATTGAGTACTCTGGCCAGAAATGGCGCATTTCGGGACGACTCACCCTGTGGGGGGAGGGCTTGGAGATCAAGAAGAGCACGACGCTCTTGAGGTCTGCGGAATAGTTTCTCCCGAGAGCCTCGACCGCCTTCGGGACGTTATTCATCACGCTCATGTTGCCCGAGCACAGCTGGATGATCAGCGCGCCGAGCATCGTCAGGTCGTCGTCCTGCATGTACGTGAGGTTGGTCGGCATATCGTACATGAGGACGTCGACGACGCCACACGACCCCAGTCGTACTCTGTACAAAAGCACAATAACACGGTCAGTGTACTTGACATGGTTTGTAGGGATTGCAGCATACCTGTTCTGGCCGGTGACAAGGATCTTGGTCGCATCGATGAGCCGCACCGCAAGTCCGGCGTCATGAGATGCCTTGATCGCATTGGCGATCTGGATGATGTACGACCAGAGGGTGCGCTCCGGGATGCGGTTCGATTGTGCTTGCAGCCGCCCATGCTGGAACTGGGGCGGCTTGACCTTGATGTGCGCCTCGTAGAGCGTCTGCGCGTTCGGATGATCCTCATACACGACGACAAGTGCTGGGGATCACCGAGGTCATGAGCATGTCATAACATAGCACGGGGGTGTTGCGACGCACAGGAGTCGTTGAATGCGCGGGTCGTAAACGCTTCATGCACGGAGACGATGTTCGGATGTCGGAGGCGCGACCACGTCTCGATGCTGGAGAACGCGGCTTGCTGCATGAGACGGAAGTCTGGTGTCGGTGGCTCGTAAGTTAGCCTGTGAAAGAAACGGCCCGGACAACAGACGTACTCTCGACGCGGCGCAGAACGTAGGTCACGCCGTCGCTCGAATTGGTAGCGCGGTACAGTGTAGAATACCAGTTTCCAAACTTGCGACGCTCTGCGCCAATGGGCTCCAACGGCACTAGAGAATGGTACCCTTGCAGCTCCTCTGGTAGGCCAAGGCCGGCAGGGGCAGCAGCGCGGACGGTCTCCGATCGCTTCTGCAGTTCTTCTCGAATATCGTCCGAGATGAAGTACCGGTGCGAGAGAGCTTCCGGACGAGGGAGGGTATACAGGTGGTAGTTGAGCTGAGTGATGCGGATGGTCAATTAGCGCTTGAGGTAAGTGTGGCGGAACAATGAGGCATACCGGCTGAGTGTGGTAATTCATTGAGGGAGCGTAGAAGGGGTCGAGTGTTGCTGCATCGTAACCGGGAGGAAGCTCGTACGGATTCATCGAGGGCTAAGCGGCGAATCTGTTAGTGGCGCAAACGGTTCGATGTCAGAGAATACCTCACCGCATGTCCCCCATCATCCGAGTGCTCGCCATGTCCCGCATAAGAGTAAGGATTGTAAGGATCGTACTGATCGGGATCCGAGGCCTGTTCGTACTCGGATTGCTGTTCCGGCGGCTGAGTAGACGACTGCTCGGAAGAAGAGTCGCTGGAAGGTGCGCGTTAGGGGCGTGGCGGAGGGAGGTTGTCGCTCGACGCACGAAGAAATGGAGGTTTGGGGCTGTAGAGATGCTGGTAAAGCGGCCGCAGGAGTTGGGCTTGCGGGGTTGGTCTTGGGAACAAATACAGGCGCGTTCACGGCCTGCGCAGGCAGAGCCGGGGCGGGAGTGGGAGAGTCCGGCGGTCTGTTGGGAGATTAGACAGATGTGCGCGTCTTGTGTGGTTATGATACGCACGCCGGAGAGGGAGCGTCGCGCTGAGGGGGAATGAGCGGCGCCGATCATCCGGGCAAACTTAGTCACGCACCGACGGATGGTAGTAGATACAGCCTTTATCCTGGAATTTACAATGACTGCACGAAGTCAAACAGCGGCCTTGTTGTTCGTGATGTTCACGCACCCGTAGATGAGAATATTCCTACACTGGCGTTGGGTGTTGTCTGTGCAGGACTGTGAAGGTGATTGAGATGAGACGGAAAGGAGTCACACGGACCCTTCTTGGACGGTCTCGGACTGGACGGCTCCTCGGCGGAGGGTGCGGATATCTTGATGGCGGAAGACGATGGTCTGGAGAAGAAGGACATGTCGCCGTGAGCCATGGTGGACCAGGCGGACTCGGACGCGGAGGACGACGTCCGCGCAGGTGAAGCTCAACCTGCAGCTCGGCGCTTACCAGGCGATCGCTCTCACACAAACAGGCGCCCGCACCAGGCAAAGCAGTTCTCACGCCCGCACCGCCACGAGCGCCCGCCGGGCCCGACTCTCTGGTCGCCGTCCATTTCCCTCTCCTTGTCTCCGACCACATCCACCTCCGCAATGACCGGCCTTGCTCGCGACGCCGCCGCGTTCAAGAGCGCGCTACACCGACAGGACTACACTTCCTGGCACTCCCAGCCACCAGGTATCGGGCAACCTGCGGCGCCGCCCGCACCCCAGGCTCCTGCAACGGCAGGAGAGGGCGAGCCCTCGAAGAAGAAGAAGCGGCCAAAGTCAAGCACGTCTCTTCTGCTCGGCTTGTCTGCCCTTGGTGCCAGCCATGGCTGACCTGCCGATGCAGATGTCGTGTTCTCTCAGCCCGCCGACACCGGCACCGGCACGAACGTCAACACTCAGCTGGTCTATCTCGTGAACCACCTCAAGTCCAATGGCAATCCTATGCGACTGCAGGACTTGGCTATCATTACGAACACGCCCGTAGACACGGACAAGGTCCTGCTAGAGAAGTTCAAGGCTCATGATCGCGTCATACACGATCCAAAGACGGACCTATACTCCTACCGGGTGCGTGCGATAGTACTATCGAAAACGCCACTCAGCATGCTAAGGATTGCGGGTGGTTAGCATGACTTCAATGTACGGAACAAAGCCGCGCTCCTGACCGAGATTCAGCGTCAGACTCGCAAAGGCGGTGGTCTGTCCGTGCGAACACTCAAAGAGAGCTGGAAGGAGGCGCCAACGGCTATCGAGGAGCTCGAGAAGGATGGCGAGGTGTACGTCACGCGGACGCTGAAAGACGGGCAGATGCGGATGGTGTTCTGGAACGAGGTGAAGCCGACGGAGGAGCAAGGCGGGATGGCCGTTGAGAAAGGTGTGTGTTGCTCAGTTCTGTCTCGCGTGAATGGTAAACTAGACCTACAACAACAGAGTTTCACGACCTGTGGCACGGGCTCGAAGTGCCGAATGACGTCGACCTGCTCAAGGCTCTCGCAAACGAGGGCCTCCAGGCGACAGCGTCGGCCGCGCCGGTGCTGAAGGGTAGCGTGAAGAAGAAGGGCAAGAAGAGTGCGCCACGGCAGCGGCAGGTCCGCATCACGAATACCCATCTCAAGGGTACGATCGATCTGTCGCGCGACTATGTCGCACCAGGCGCGGCGCCGAAGTAGGATTATGGGGACGAGTTGCGACGCATATGGACGATCTACTCGCTCTAGGCATGTTCTCTATCATATGTACACTAGACTAATACCCGCATACATGCAATGAAGAGCCAACGATTGCCGCTTGTACACCCAAGACATCGTGCAATGTTCACGAGCTGCGGCTCGGATGCATGTACCCTACCGCAGTATTCCAGCTCACTACTGGAACAATGCATAGCTCACAGATCTAACAAGTCTCGACAAGTGCAAACAACTTGGATGTTTGACGGTAAAATTCACATGTCCTCGCAAAGCATACGCAAGCTCACAAGGAAAGTTGTGGAAAGATCGCGAATAAGCGCCCATACTCGCTGGTCAGTCTCGATTCTTCGACGGCTGCTCGTGACGCAACGCATGACTTCACTCTCTTGCCAAGTTGGTAACTTCGTGTAACCCTCTCGAATGTTCGGCGACACGTCCGGGCAGCCCAGGCGCAGTATAAAGGGGCGACGGCTCGCTGCAGCGGTTCCCCAGCAAGAGCAAAGTATCAAGTCCACAGTTCACGACCACTTTCTCCTCTCACCCTATACCCCTTTCTTCTCTTTAACGACTTTTCACGACTCGAGATGGCGCTTTCTACGTTCTTCACTGAGCCGTTCTACTCCCTCGCCGACTTCGACCGGCTCTTCGACGAGGCCTTCAACGCGCGCACGGGCTCCCCGAGCTCGTCTGCGGTCGCGTCGAGAGACGGGGGCAACACCAACCAAGCGGTGCGCCCGCTGCGTCCACGGTAAGTTGCCCCGACACCCCCCTTAGAAGCTCAAGAACCCAGAGCACTGACGACACGCAACAGGATGGACCTGCACGAAGACCAGGAGAAGAACCTCGTGACGGCCACGTTCGAGCTCCCAGGCCTCACGAAGGAGAACGTCCAGCTCGACGTCAAGGACAACATCCTGACCGTCGCTGGCGAGTCCACCCTTTCCACCGAGCGCGACGAGAAGGGCTACTCCGTCCGCGAGCGCCGGTTCGGCAAGTTCTCGCGGTCGCTCCCGCTCCCGCAGGGCATCAAGGTACGTCGTCTTCTCTTGCGTGTCAGCTGTGGAGGGGATGGGGTGCTGACCGCGTGTCTGTGCAGCCCGAGGAGATCAAGGCGACCATGGCCGATGGCGTCTTGACGGTGACGTTCCCGCGGACGACCCCTGAGCTGGCGCCGAAGAGGATCACGGTTCAGTAAACGCCTCCGAGGTGCCAGGCTTGTCGATGTGATTGGGTGTGAATTGTTTGTTATTGTAGCAGTTCTTAATGGGATTGGGTTTCCGGTAGCTTTTTGACTGTGTGATGTGTGAAAACCCACAGACTTCAATCTACGACTCGTGAGGTCCTGCGGCTCAAAGTACCTATGAGACTGAGCGTGGCTGTTGTCTGTGCACGCAAAAAGGTGAAGTTTCCGGAACACACACCAGCACTCTTGTGCTGATGGCTTGTAATTGAGAGACAAGAGGACATGTGTCGCAGAGCTCGAATGTTCGCGAGATAATTTAACGGTGCAAACCCATCCCTTTCCTTGCAGTGGGTGCGCTCCAACGAGCTGGCAGACGTGCTCATTGAGCTCGGCCGATGCCTCAACTCCGGTACCTCCAGACTAGCTCCCATCCGCCGTCTGGATCAACTTACATGCTCGGGCTCCACGACAGTGCCTGCTGAAGACGAACAAGCCGGGGAAGGTGGATGTGTTAGAGAAGTATTGGAGCTCCAGGGGAACGAGCTACAGAAATCCAGCTTTTGGAGCCAGGTTGACCGGAAGGACTGTACACTAACTTTGTTGCCTCACACGTAAACGGCCACGCCTGCGGGTTCGTTTCTTTCAGTTTCCTGTTGAACGCATGCACCTGGCAGAACATGATCAGCTGTCGACTCAAGTCCGTGAAGCACTGGAGCCTCCATTGGTGGGGTAGGGAGGGTGCACACCGTCCTGGAAATAGTAATCCTCAACGGATGTTCGCTCATCGCATTAATGGGGTAGTGGTAACCTGGGTCGTTGCCATCGACCCGCCGGGGGTTCGATTCCCCCTTAATGCATACGTTTTTGCTCCTGCTCCTGAGGACGCGGCTCCGGTACATCCTAGCTGACAGGGGCTGCGATCCGGACGTAATGGAGCGTATCCCGAGTATTTACTCCCTTCCACCTTCCAATATGTACTTGAAACTTGAGCCTTGTGGGAGACTCTTGATCAGCTCGAACATCGTTACTTTCACGGCATCTGCTATGCTCCGCAGCATCCACAATCGTACTAACCTGAGACTGTCCGCATTCGCTGTCTGAACGCAAGTCGTTCCGTCGTGGTGTGTCAGGGCGGTACATCAGCAAAGGTGCAGCCTGTATCTAGCGTGACACAGCGCGCCACGAGGTATGTAGCGCGAGGGAGAAAAAGGCCGAGCGCGGCGATGGTAGTGCGAGCGAGAGAGAACAACACCGCGTGCGACGAAGATCCACAGAGGCGCCCTAAATGCTCATCGCGCGCGGCGGTCATATGGAGAGCGCTGTGGAACACCGTAGAGCGAGGTGAATATATACCTCCTTATTGAGCATACGAGAGAGTCGGATCACTCGCGCGAGCGCAGCTCAGACATGACGCAAAACTAGGAGCTCGAGGCCCGAGTACTGAGTACTGAGTGAGCAAGCACTGGCATGATGCACGATCCTGTACTTGGCGGAAATTGTGGTTGAACATCGGACTGGAGATATCTTTCCTGCGGCCGCGGCGGGGTGGCGTTGGACATACGTCATGGACCGTTCTGGCAGCCAAACCCAGCGGGAGCTTGAAGAGCTGTCAAATATCGAACTCCGCGTCGTCTTCGATTTCTTGTCTATGAAGAGGCCTGCGGGACGCTCCTTGATCTGCTACCACCACCTCCTGGGTTTTTCCCACGCTCCGAGCCAATAGGAGCGGGCCACGGACGTGCGGTCGCATACGTACTGCTGCTAGACATACAACTCTGGGAGACATCTATACAGCTTCGACGGACGGTGGCTGGTTTGATGCCCGGGCAGGGATCGACAGGGTCGTCGGGAGCGAAGAAGGCCGCTTTGCGGGCTAGGGTTCTGTGAATAAGTCCCGATTAATAAACATTGTGAGTAAGTGGTGTTAATAACAGCGTTTATAACACGTTATTAACATGGGGCCCGGTAGGGGGCCAAATTGCCATGTTAGAAAGTGTGAATAATACATCGGCTATCGAGGGCTTCGGAGGCTCTCCGAGCACCCTTTCTTGCTGTCGGCGTAGTGGCAAATCCATAGGCACACGACTGGGCGAAAGGTCGAGAGGAAAGCGGCGTGTGCATGCATTTGGTACACATGTGCGCGCCACTCGTCATTCGCTCGGGAGGAGGGGCGATCGGCAGGCCCGGGCAGGGCGCCTTCCTCGGTGTTAGAAACATCGGAAATCTTATTCACAGTGTGAACAAGGCATTACTAACATGTTATTAACACTTTGTAACAGAATGTTAATAACATGTTACTAACAGCTGTGAAAAAGTCCTCCAAGGTGCCGATGTTACTAACATTTGTGAGAAAGGGTCCCGGCACTTTCACTTTTTCACATATCGCGGGCGTCTTCGGCCACGCCGACGCAGCTTTCGCCTGTGACGCGTGCGGCGGACGCTGCACAGCTAAAGAAGATGAACTCGGCGGAGCTCTTCAAGCACTTCAGTGGATCAATGCCGAACCTCGTCAGTGCGATAGAGGCCCTTCAAGAGGACACGCTCGTACCAATGACGCCGGCGCCGACGCCGGAGGGACTGGTCACTGGACTGCTGCACCTGGCTGCGACTGCGAAGACGAAGGAGTACGCGATCAAGGGGATCATCGCGTTCGCGCATTACGCGAAGGCAGTTGTGGACAAGGAACTAGGTGATGTCTTTATGGATTCTGCTCTAGCCGGGGCGACCGACAAGGTCGCCACCGCTTTCGATTCGGTGGTGATGGCAGGAGAGGAGCTGCAAGGAGAAATGAAGCAGATGGTCAAGGAGATGAGCGAGACCCTGGGGGAGATGAAGACCGTCTGTGACACACTGCGGGGTGGTATTGCGCACTCGACGGCGGCGGGGGGCGAGAGTGGTCCCAGAAGCTATGCCGGTGTGGTCCGCTCAGGGGGCCCCGGGATTATGGTGCGCGCGACGCGTGCAGTTGATAGGGCACGTATGCGTGCTCGTCAAGTGCTCGTGGACGGGGTGCCTCTGCTGGGGAGTGATGGGCAGCGCATCACGGAGCGGGTGCTCATTGCTAAAGCGGAGCAGGCACTGGAATTTGTGCAGGAGGCGGGAGAGATCACGCCGGAGGAGGTACGGGTCGTGGCGGCCACGGTGCTGCGCAATAACGGGGTCGTATTCGAGTTCTCTTCAGCGGAGGCCGCGAGCTGGCTGCGGGAGACAGAGGATCGCGCTGAGAAGTTCGCTGCAGGGCTCGGGGCCAACGCCCAGGTCAAAACCCGTCAGTTCAAGCTCGTGGCGGAGTTCGTTCCGGTCGCTTTCGAGCCGACGAGCGCGTCAGAGGTGGGGGAGCTGGAGGAGCGCAGCGGCCTGCCCCGCAGGGCGGTAGTGCACGCTTGCTGGATCAAACCGGCGAGGCGTCGCCGCCCGGGGCAGCAGGTCGCTCACCTTATGCTCTCATTCGCTAGGCCGGAGGTCGCCAATGCGGCAATACGAGATGGGCTGGTGATTATGGGCAAGAAGGTGCGTGCGCGCAAGTGCCTCCTGGAGCCGTTCCGGTGCACGAAATGTCACCGGTACGAGCCCGTCCACCTTGCGCGCGACTGCAAGCAGGAACACGAGGTCTGCGGCACTTGCGGGAGCCGGGACCACCGCACCGGGGACTGCACGGTTATTCTGTACGTCGCAGGCGGAACACTACTGTGTCAACTGCAAGGCGTCGGGGCATGCATCGTGGGATAGGGACTGCCCGACCTACCTGGCACAGACGGTGAAGCTGCAGCAGCGGCAGCCTGATGCGGGTCTGCGCCTATTTCCAACTGACGACCCAGAAACGTGGTTGCCAGACTCGGACTTCATGAACGCAGACGCACATGTAACGGCTGGGCCTCGGCATATGGGAAGCCTCAGGTCCAGCAGCCCTCATGCGGAGGAGGACGGATGGCAGGTTGCAGGCAGCCAGAATAGGGGCTGTTCATTGCAGTTGAGTGCCCGCAGTTTGACCCAGTCTCGTCTAGATAAGCACATTTTTTCGCAGGAAGATCAGCGTCGGCGCGGTAGCAGCTCTGGCTGGTATTAATGACTGGCCGCCTCCGTATATGGCAGCAGAATCTGAATAAGTCGGCGGATGCGCTCGCGGACCTGCTCCACTCGGCTTCTCCAAAGGACTTTGACATCCTCGCTCTTCAGGAACCCTATCTGGATCACCTCAACCTCACTAGGGCGACTAGGCACTGGCGCGTTGTCTACCCTACTGGCCATCACGACTCCGCAGGACGCACTCGCTCTGTGATCTTGGTCAGCTCAGCTCTGTCAACGAACGCGTGGTCTCCGGTCTCTGTTCCATCGCCTGACATCACGGCAATCTCGCTCACCTCTGGTGGCTCTACGGTCCACCTCTTCAATCTCTATGTGGACGGTGAGCGCGACCACGCATTGCATGCCGCTGCGAGGGCTACTAGGCGACTAGCGACCACTGGGCGACACTCCGACGGGGTGATCTGGCTGGGCGACTTTAACCGCCATCATCCGCTCTGGGACGAGGCGCGGAATCATCATCTCTTCACGCTGGCCAATCTGGACCGGGCGCAAGTCTTGCTACACTATGTGGCGGAGCTCGGCCTCGAGCGCTCACTGCCATCTGGGCTGCCGACTCTGGAGGCCTCACGTACGAAGAACCTCACAAGACCGGACAATGTTTTCTGCTCGGAGGGGCTACAGGAGTGCTTGCTGTGGTGTACCACTGTGTTACGCACCGTGCTCGAACTCGAAGTCCAAACCCCGGGTCAACCCCCGTACCCCCGATCTCCCGTATCCCCCGTACCCCCGTATCCCCCGTACCCCCGGTTAACCCCCGAACCCCTTATTTCATATGTCTCACATCACGCCATTCTGCCAAGACCTCCCATTACAATAGCTCTTATTGTCTTGCACACGGTACTTATCTTCCGAACCCCCGACCTTCCTATTCCGCACGTTTCTATTGTCTCGCGTTAACAATAAGGACTGTACTATTTATACCGGGCTGGGATGTAGTAGCTACTCAGTTCGGATATCTCGTTATACACGTCTATTCAACTCAACCTCTGAACCCCCGAACCTCCGAACCTCCGACCCCCGCCCTCCGACCCCCGACCCCCCAA